>SJYA01000677.1:0-13511 GCA_006410615.1 Neotragus moschatus | reverse complement strand
TATTTCACTCACAGTTGCTAACAGAGGACAGCGGCCACCAAAGCTTCCTGTGCTAAATGAGAAATGGGGACACAGCTTAGCCTCTGAGATGGAGAAAGAGGCTTCCCAATTCCTCACAGTATGACTTTAACTGAGCTGGAACTCACAGGAGAATTGCTGAAGACCAGGGGTCAGAACAGAGAGACATGATCCAGTGTCCCTGGCCAGAACGGCTCCATGCCACTGGCCACCACTGGGAATGACCAGGCCCACAGTGCTCAGAAGTCAGGCCCAAGCCAAAGAGCCAGGGGTGGGCCACCAACCAAGGGTCCCATTCAGGATGCACCCCTGCAGCCAAAGTGGTGCCAGGCCCACCCCCACAGGACTTTCCCTCCAGTTAACCAAGAGCTCAGGGGCCTTCTTTCCCATCTAGTAACCTGAAAACAAACACACACAATAGTGTAACAGGACTCAGTGATGTAGAAAAGCCCAAACCTAGACTAAGGGGCTGGGGGCATTGTGGCAATGGAACATTTCATAGATTAGAGTCATTGAACCTCACGTGTTTCAGGACCGTCATGGTGGGAGTCTTGGTTTCCTCCAGCATCCTGCCTTCCTTCCTCACACCTCCCAATTCCAAATCTCCAGCCAGGCTGAGAGATCTCCACCCTGGTTCCACCCTCTCCTCCAGGGCTGAAAGCTCTGATCAAGAGCTTTCAGGTGCTGAGTCTGGACACACTAGGCTCCACATTCAAATACTTCTGTTGGCTTGCACTTCACAGCTTTTTACGTGCATTCCTCCCAGCAACCCCCTGTGATGGACTGGTAACTCTTTATTCTCATTTTCTCCATAACAGCCAAGCATTAGCTTGGTATCTCCCTTTGCCTGGCAAAGCAATAAGACTTTTCTGTTTCACCCACAGTTGCTAACAGAGGACAGCTGCCACCAAAGCTTCCTGTGCTAAATGAGAAATGGGGACACAGCTTAGCTTAATCTAAACCCAAGTTGGTGGAGAAATTTGGCTAAAATCAAACATGGCACAAGTGAAAACATGAGGTCTTCTAAATTATTGGTCTTGGTCTGTTCCCACCTCTCCAAAGTGAGAAGCGTGAGATGGGTGCCTTGTTTATGTAATTCAGCCTTTTACCCTCGTTGCCTTGTATCATGCCCAGAATGTAGCTGGCACGCATTGACTTTCTAGAAGGGAAGGCAGAGATGGGAAAGAATGCAGGCAGGCAGTTAAGAAGGTGACTTCCATTTGCAGGGTGAGTCACGAATCCACAGTGATTTATCCTTTAAAAATCTCACCTGTTGATTATATTTTCCTGCTCCATGGGGTCGCACAGAGTCAGACACGACTGAAGTGACTTAGCAGTAGCAGTAGCAATATCCCTTGACAGGTGAGTTTTATCCAGTTTAAACCTGACATCCACTGTGGCTCAATTGCTACCTCGTCTTTTCCGTCACCCTCCCCCTGTTAGTACTCAGAGAAGCAGCCGGCTTTGAGTCAGACTCTGCCGCTGCTGGGCGCCGACTGTGGTCTCCCATCGTGGCCTCCTCAGCATCACTCGGTCAGTAGGAGTTTGGGTGTCTTTTGTTGGTAAGACCTTTACGTTTCTGGTTACTTGGGATTGGAAGCTTTCTAGAACAGCCCGGTTGTTTTGTTTTGACCCCTGAAAACTCTTTTCTTTGTAATATGAATGGCACATGAATAAACCTAGCATCTTGCTATGTGAGTTGAATCCTACATCCACGGCTGGGTTGAAATTACTGTTTAAACCCTAAAGTGGGTTTCTCATGGATCAATTCACATGGCTTTTCAGACGTTATTTTCAGGCCTTTCCACCACGAAACTGTCCCCTTATTCCCTTCTGGTTTTCATTGCTCAGATGTTCTCTGACATGGAAGCTGAGATTTTTCAACTCCTTTCTCCTCTGGAGGGAAAATTAACCTGGGTTGACGAAATATGATCACTAGTTTCTGATAGTCAGCATCAGCATTTTCCATTTCATAATCAGTTATAGGCTGCAAAAATGGATTTTCATCCATCCTAATAATAACATTTTATCTAAAAATCTATACTCAGATCTATTTATCTATGCTCTGAGTAAACATATAGGGAAATCACGAGATGAAATCATGGCAAAATGTAATTTTCTTGTGATGCTAAAGCCTGAGCAGTGAACCTTTTATAATTCATATTATTGACATCCTAAATGAACTGAAATGGGATTTAATGATCCAAAGTGAGATGATTAAAAACTCTTATGGCTCAGGTCTATTATATTGATATTAATATTTAATGGAAAATGAGAAATGCTTTGTTTCACAAAACAGTAAGTGGAGTCTTGAATAGATAAACTCTGAAGGTAGAGTGAAGGGTGAAGCACTGATGGATTGGAGAGATCAACAACCTTGCAAAAAATGGAAAGATGAAAGGAAATTTCTGGAGAAAACAGAAATGCATTTGTAATGGATATGAAAAAATGATCTAGAAAAACAGCAATTGTCTTTCTTACCACCTGATGCCTGCAATTGCCTAGAAAAGACTCTTTTAGCTGAAGAAAAAGGCAGCTAAAGATCCTACCCTGCCTGTGGATTTGGCAGTGACCACTGTGAGAGCCAGCCCAGAAGGGCCCAGGCACCTGGCAGGCAGGGCTGCTCTGGCAGCACAGAAGAGCTGAGGGCATCTCCCACCCAGGTCAAGGTTTGTGGAGCATGAGGGGGACCAGACATGGGAACTTAGACACTCTTCTCAAGTGACCCGAGTTGTTCAGTCTCTCAGTCGTGTCTGACTCTGTGACCCCGTGGACTGCAGCACACCAGACTTCCCTGACCTTCACTATCTCCAGGAGTCCATTGAATTGGTGATGCCACCAAACCATCTCATCCTCTGTCACTCCCTTCTCCTCCTGCCTTCTGTCTTTGCCAGCATCAGAGTCTTTTCCAGTGAGTCAGTTTTCTGCATCAGGTAGCCAAAGTATTGGAGTTTCAGCTTCAGCATCAGTCCTTCCAATGAATATTCATGGTTGATTTCCTTTAGGACTGACTGGTTTGATCTTGCTATCCAAGGGACTCTCAAGAGTCTTCTCCAGCACCACAGTTCAAGCATCAATTCTTCAGCACTCAGCCTTCTTTATGGTCCAATTCTCACATCTGTACACGACCAGTGGAAAAACCACAGCTTTGACTATATGGACCTTTGTCAGTAAAGTGATGTCTCTGCTTTTTTTAATATGATGTTTGTCATAGCTTTCCTTCCAAGGAGCAAGAGTCTTTTAAATTTCATGGCTGCCATGAGTGTCCACAGTGATTTTGGAGCTCAAGAAAATAAAGTCTGTCACTGTTTCCATTTCATGCCAAGTAGGGCAATGGCACCCCACTCCAGTACTCTTGCCTGGAAAATCCCATGGACGGAGGAGCCTGGTGGGCTGCAGTCCATAGGGCTGCAAAGAGTTGGACATGACTGAGCAACTTCACTTTCACTTTTCACTTTCATGCATTGGAGAAGGAGATGGCAACCCACTCCAGTGTTCTTGCCTGGAGAATCCCAGGGACGGGGAGCCTGGTGGGCTGCTGTCTATGGGGTCGCACAGAGTCGGACACGACTGAAGTGAATTAGCAGCAGCAGCAGCAGGCCAGGATTAAAACTACTGAGGTGGACAGACTGGCTTTGCTGGTTTGACTGTTCATGGGAACTCAGGCCATTGTCTGACCTCCTGAAGCTTCAATCTTGTCAGCCACAAAATGGAGTAATCGTAAATGGAGTAATAGTAGCATTTACCTCTCTGCGAGATGAAGGGAGACAATAAAGTGGCACAATTGTGACCCAGTGTCCAGCAGCTCTAAGAGCTAGAATCATCATCAGCAATTGCCACCGTTGACACCACCCCGGTCTAGGGAATCTAAGGGGGAGGGGCAGAAAGTCACCATGCCTCAGGGGGTGACAGCATCTTCTTAGTGACCAATGCTGGATGCTGGAAGAGGCCACTGGTCCTTGTCCCACTGGCAGGACAAGGCCCCAGCAGGGCCTGTTCAGTCCTGTGCAGTTCTCTGTGGGCATCCAAAATCCCCGGAGAGGCAACCCAATGCCATCAGGAACCCCTACTCCTCAGCCACACTCCAGGAGTTGCTTTCAACTCCAAATAAAGTAAGATGAGAGGTTGGGACACTCCGGCCACACTTCACTACCCATGAAAGGACACGGGCTCTGCCTCCCAGGCTGACCTTTCAGGCAGGCCTGGCTCCGGCCCCACCCTTCACGTGTCATCCGTTTCATATGTGGTCCCATATTGACATCAGAGACCCACCTGCTGTCCTCCCAAGTTAATGTCAATGTCAGCCAACCTCTGCCCACCTTGAGTCCCACTGAGCAGATGCTACTCGGACGCCCCGGAGGTCTGCCCTTACCCCCACCATCCAGAATTATCTTTGCCACCCTACATAGTACAAACACACCTTAGATGTGTGACTTGGCTAAGAGAACCCTCTCTGAATGCATTCTGAGAAAATGCTCCATGAACATCTCTTCTGTGTGGGAAAGGATTCTGACTCCCTCCTCCCCCGGTGGCTTGATTGTTCTGCTCAACTTTTCCTTATGAAGAGACTTTGACCTTCTGGTTGCTTCCTTTCTCTCGATGTCATCACTCTCCCTCAGACACAGACCGGGATCGAAAGTGATCAGTTTGCTGCTGACAAAGATTTCAGTGGGTGTTTCTCTCATTCTCACCTTGCACCAGATCTGCGAATTCTGATGGTCAAACGAGATCGAGGCTTAAGGATTTGAGAGATTAGGTTTGGCCTAAGTGAAAAGCAGCCCCCGCTTTCTGTCAGGAGGGTGGGGGTGAGGTTCACGGGGAGCACAAGGTGCTCCAGGCACCACAGCCCAGTGGCCATGGATCCCTCTCAGCACGGCTGCTCTGAGACGGAGGAGGAGACCGAGACTCAGACAGATACCGTGACTCACCAGGTTGACACAAGGTGGAACTTCCCGTCACCTGTGCCTGACTTCACTCACTGTGGTCCTTCTGCCTCACCCCTCCTTCCCACAGAGAAAAGTATGGAAGCATGTACAATCACACACAATGCTACGTGATGAGTGCTAAGGTAATCAGGTTCCCTGCCCTATGGGACTGGACCCCTAGTGCTGCCCATGCCTACAGCCCCTCCAAGGACAATCTCAGAGCCACTGCCTGTGCTAAGGAGTTGCAAAAGGTGACGCTGTTCCTTCCACCTTCTGACACCCAGTCTGGACTTAGGGACCCGGGCCACAGCAGATGAGTCACCCCAGGCCTGGTTCCTGGAGTTCAGTAGTCCACCCAGGCTGCTAAACAGAGTATTCTGGACTAGAGCTTATAAACAACAGACAGTGTCTTCTCAGAGTTCTGGAGGCTGGAGTCCAGCAGACCCGATATCCAGGGAGGCCCCTTCCTGTTCATAGATGGCCATCTTCTCACTGTGTCCACACGTGGTGGGAGAGCAGTGTAGGGAAAGGGTTTCTCAAGCTTCTTTTTTAAGGACACTAATGACGACAGGAGGGCTCCACTCTCGTGACTTAAGTGCAAAAACCCCACCTCCTAAGACAGTCACCTTGGGGGCCAGATTTCACCTTACCAGTTTGGAGGCACACAGACATTCAGTCTGTAGCAGGGAGTGAGGTCCTGAACAAGAGGCAGAGGGTTTCTTATGTAGCTGTTTCTGATTTGCACCGGGACCCCAATCATATTAACTGCTCAGAGACCACTTGCTCAATCCCAAATATTAAGCAGATCTCACAAAAACTTCTCATCTGCCTTTGTCCCCTTTCTTCCAACAGGAAAGGATTCAAGGGGCAGTCAGTCTGCCCTTTGTGTTCCGCAGGGGCTTGTGACTTTACGTCTTAATGGAACAAATTGGAAAAGACCCTGATGCTGGGAAAGATTGAAGGCAGGAGGAGAAGGGGACAACAGAGAATAAGACGGTGGGATGGAATCACTGATTCAATGGACATGAGTTTGAGCAAGCTCTGGAAGTTGGTGATGGACAGGGAAGCCTGGTGTGCTGCAGTCTATGGGGTCATAAAGAGTTGGACATGACTGAGCAACTGGACTGAATTGAAAAATCATCATTGAACCAGCAAGATAAGCAATTCAAATATGTCAGTCTAGATGCATAGACTGGGGTCTGGTCCATGGAAGGCCATGTGAAAAAAAAAAAAGCTTCTTCCCAGGAGATAGAATCTGAACCAACCAGCCCAAGAAGTCTTTCTCCTGGGAAAGAGTAGCTTGTATCAGGGATCTTTGTTGAAGTTATTAAGCCCCTGAATTAGCCAACCTGAGGCCCTCCTGCCTTCTCTTCTCTTGTCAGATAAAAGAACAAATCCCTTTGTTTATGAGAGTTCAGTTGAGGTTTTCTGTTACACACAGATGCAAGAATCTTACCTTATTTAGGACAGAAAAAATAAACACAAACATGAAATTTTCCAAGAAATGTCAAGACACAGGGACCTATTTCTGTAACACTTTTTAATAAGCATAAGAATTTCAGCCCCAATATACAGAGAGTGATACATTCCTACTGAGAACTTAGGAAGGAAACTAGGGTTGGAAGATAAAGGTAAAACAGCCCCAGGCAAGAGGCCTTAGCAAAGAGCTTAGAAGAGATCAATGAAAGTGCAGGCAAGAAGGCAAACTCTCAGATTACACTTTTTTCAAACAAAGGAAAACGGCTGGCATGTCTGCACGAGATGCTTTCCCACAGAAGTGAGGCTATACCAGGCTGCTGTTAAGAATGATTAATCATTATCACAGTCTGGCTGGGCCCTGGGAGAACATCATACTTATCATCCAACAAGTACCTGTCATTTCCTCCACTTTACTGATTGGAAAATGGAGGCTGATTACTTCACTTGGTCTGATTATATCTAGGTCCATCCGTGTAGCTGCAAGTGGCAATAGACACCACATCTTCTGTAGCCATTCCTCTGTCAATGGACATTTATGTTGCTTCTGTATCTTGACTATCATAAACAATGATTCAAGGAACATTGGGATGCATGTATCTTTTCAAAATACAGTTTTGTCTGGGTATCTGCGCAGAAGTGGGATTGCTGGATCATGTGGAAAGTCTAATTTTTTTTGCTTTTTTGAAGAACCTCCATACTGTTTTCCACAGGAATGGGAGTTTGAGATTAACAGAGGCAAACAATTATCTGTAAGATGGATAAACAACCCGTTCCTACTGTATAGCACATGTGTGCCTGCTCAATTGTGTCTGACTCTTTGTGATCCCATGGACTATAACCCACCAGGCTCCTCTGTTCATGGAATTTTCCAGGCAAGAGTACTGAAGTGGGTTGCCATGCCCTCCTTCAGGGGATCTTCTGGACTGAGGATCAAACCAACATCTCTTGTGTCTCCTACATTTGCAAGTAGGTTCTTTCCACTGGAATGAATAAACTACTATTTTTTAAGTATAGACACCTACTCAGTGAGACCAGAGAACATCATCTTTGCTTCAAATGGAAATCAGCGTGCAGATAAGTGAGAGGATTGAATTGGCTCTGGCTCGAAACCAGAGTCTTATCCACTTGGGGCCAATTAGGGCCACTTATGTTTACAGATGGCCTACCTACTAATGTCATGAGTCAGCACAGTGACTCAGGGAATTATATTCAATATTCTGTGATAAGCCATAATGGAAAAGAATATGAAAAAGAATATATATATGTGTATAACTGAGTCAGTTTGCTGTACAGAAGACATTAATACAACATTGTAAATTAACTGCTCTTCAATAAAATAAATAAAGAAAGAAAACTAAGGCTATTAATCCCTTGACTGAGGGAGTGCAGTGGTGACTGCTGTTGCCAGGACGCCATGCTGTCACCTACAGGACATGGAAATTGAGGAGCACCTACAAAGCCAAGCTGAGCGTGTCAGCAAACGCTAAAGGCCATTCCCACATCAAGCATCCAAGCGCCAGGCCTTCAAAAGAGTTATTTAATAATTCTCATCATCAGATAAATATTGAATGTTTTAATGGAGGATCACACATATAGGCAAGAATATCTCTTAAAATGCATTATCAACGGCACTGGAGCAAAAATGGAGAGAAATGTCATTGAAATTCCCGAGACAAGGTTTACAGCATTGCTGGTAAGTAAGGATTGGTGAGAAAGTAATTTTACTCAACTGCCTGTTACTCGTTTAAGATGCAAGCTGTCATTTGTCATTGTTTTCTGCATTCTGTCTTTTTAGTGGACATGATTAATACTTATGAACTCTTTTTTTCTCTTTTAAGAATGTTGGTTGCAAATTCTCTCCCCATCCAGTCTTCACTAACTTGCCTTGCTATGGGGGACAGATTATTGCACAATAAAAGAAAAGCAAGATAAACAGAAACCACATCTTTAGAGATGTGATCACATACATAAGAATGATTAGATAGATTAAGCTAGCAGAAGACCTCGGGGATTATTTGATAAGGATTGCTTGTTGCAGGTGAAGTACAGATAACAAACCAAAGACATTGCCTGAACCAGCCAAGAATTAAACTCCCAACAAAACTAAGGATAGAAACATCAACACTCCAGTTTAGGCCTTGGTTGGGGTTGGTTGGGCAGGGGTTGGGGAGGCGGCCTCTTGTGTGGAAGTGCCCTCCTCCTGATGAAGAGACGCTGCTGCCAGCACTCCTTTGGCTCCTGTCTCTGAAGATGAAAAGATAGATGCTTTTAAATGTCATGGGTATGGGACCTGTGATGTTCTTCAGGATAATACTCTTTTAAAATAAATCACACAGACTGAAAACAACTTTACATTTACGAATCTCTGGCTCATTTGTCAAAGGGGCAAAAGTGAAGCCAATAAGACTGGGGGAAAGTCCTTGCCTATTTTTCCTAACATGGTATTTTTGAGGGATTCACGTCAATTCCTGGGGCACTATCTTTGAGATGATCCATGGAGAAGCATGGTGTAAACACAGCTCTCAAAGTCGAGCCAAGGATGCTGACGAAGTTAACTGCCTTCCAGACTGCAAATGCAGAAGAATCAAAATAGCGGAACATTACCTTTTAATTATATTCAAACTCATTTATTTACCAGACATGCTGCTGTGAATGACAATTTTTGAGTTATAAAACTTAAATAACGGTGAATGTTTTACCAAAACACTATGCAGCAGTTTTGTACTTCCTTCGTGGTCTTCAAAGAATATTTTCACATTTTTTCGACCCTCAAGTTGACACCATTGGGTAGCTGGCATAATTGTTATGGTCCTTGTGTTACAGAGCAGGAACTCAAGGGTCAGAAACATTGAGGAATTTTTCACATTTATGCAACAAATAAAAGGCATAGTCAAGAATAGCATCCATATCTCTACTCTGGTGTGCTTTCTCTTCTAAAGGGCAAAGGCATGGGAAACCATGAAAAGAAGAAATTCTAAAGTTAAAGAACTGATGGCCATAAAAATCCTTAGAATAGTTGGGTGGGGTGTTTTCAGGTAAGCTGAAGACAAAGCAAATGAAAAGGATGGGCAAGTTGATGCAGTGAGCATAAAAATATTGATAAATAGTAGAGAAAATGTTCTCCTCCTCTTCTGTATCCAACTCCATGTCAAGGATCAGATCTTCAGACTGGGTGGAAATGAAATGGGCAGGAGGAAATCCAGCTCCAGGCAAGGGCTCTGAGAAGGCAGGTCCACAAGATCCTCAAGGCTTGTTGGCCTGGTCTACAGGATGTAAGGCGATGTAGTCTATGTGGACAGTTTGGGGACACAAAACTTCAAGCACACACACACAAGAGCAAAGTTGAAGAAAGTCCCAACCTTGGCTGGTAACATTAAAGTACATCTTACAAACGTTATAAAATTAGTCACATAAAGGATAGTTTATGCTCTCAATACAATAAAAACTCCTTCAAGACAAGGATTGTTTTGCCTTCCTGGCAACCTCTGCAATGACCTACACATCATAGATACTTAACAAAGTGTCTTGATCACAACTGAACACAGAAAATGAAGCAGAAATCATTAGGCTCAATAAGAGTTACGGCTTTTTGAATACAGTCCCTAGGCTGATCAACGGGTCTGTGTACCAGGATTTCAGGAAGACCTTGGGACAAGTACATCATACCTCTACAGACACAATGGAATGAATGGGTTGGAGATGGCTCTCTTATGCGGATTAGTAACTGCTTGAAGATACACACCCAGAAGGTGAAAACTGATGGCTATAAACATGGTCTGAGGTCACCAAAAACCTGTGTTCCATCCCAGTTGTTGTTTTGACATTTTATCCTTTACATTGATGAGAAAAACTGCAGATTATTTCTGCTCTAGATGGTGCAGTAAATATGGCTTCAGATTTACTAGCATTTTTAATATGAGTATATTACCTTGCTTGGAGAAGGAAATGGCAATCCACTCCAGTATTCTTGGCTGGGAAATCCCATGGACAGAAGAACCTGGCTATAGTCCATGGGGTTGCAAAAGAGTTGGACACAACTTAGCAACTAAACAACAACAATTATCTTGCTTAATTAAACTCTGTAACTCTTTTAAAAATGTGTCCAGTTTTCAATACATCATTGTTAATCATTTTTGCATAATGTCATAAATTCAACTTTTTTTCATTTTTTTTTATCGTGCTAAAATATACATGACATATCACTTACCATTCTAACTGTTTTTAAGTGTATATTCTATGGCATTAAATACACTCATGTTCTGTGTCCATCTCCGCCATCTATCTCCAAAACTTTTTCCACTTTCCTAACCTGAAGCTCCATCCCCATTAAGCAATAAATTCCCATTTCTTCCCTCTGTTTAACCCCTGGTAACCACCATAATGCAAGAGATTTAAACAGTCAAAGCGCTACTCCTGAAGGATGAAGATCACCTAGAGACAATTTAGAAAACATAGCTGGTGTATGTGTGTCGATTCCAATCTCCCAATTCATTCCACTCCCCTTTCCCTACTTGGTGTCCACATATTTGTTCTCTATGTCTGTGTCTCTGTTTTTGCTTTGCAAATAGATTCATCTGTACTATTTCTCTAGATACCACATATATGCACTAATATACAGTATTTGTTTTTCTCTGTGTGGAGGGGGAATGGGGAATTAGTATTTAATGGGGACAGAGTTTCAATTTAAGAAAGTGAAAAATTTGGGAGATGGATGATGGTGAGAGTTTCACAACAATGTGAATTTGCTTAAGGCCTCTGAACTGTACATTTAAATGTGGTTGAAACAGTATGCTATATATTATGTGACTTTAAGCACAAGAAATAAATTTTTAATTATAAAAATAAATAAATAACCCAGCTGTGTTCAAAAATATAATAAACTTTCCCATGGGGCAGATATAAAACAGTAGAAACACAGGAAATAATATGCAGCCCATTGATGTGATGGGTTGTGAGTCTACAGACAGGTCATGCCGACCAAAAGCTTGTTGACTAACGAAGAAAATATCTGTCTCCTCCCTGGAAACAGAGATCACAGTCAGGCTCAGTACTGGAACCCACGGCCAACGTCAGTGAACTGTGGTTCTGGAGGCCAGCAGGACACACACTGCATGTCAGAACCCAAATGCGCTGGCTACTGGGCGTTACCTCAGGATTGCACACACACAGCTCCAACTTATGTAAGATCTGATCTGTTCCAGAGACTCATGGGAGACAGATAAAATGAACAACTAAATCTTTGAGAAGAAAATAAGCATAAGAACAGAAGGGAAAATATCTCCTACTCAAAATGAGTCTCCAAACCAAAACCAAGAAATGTAATATTTAAAAAAAGAGGAAAAAATGAACATGTAAATAGTCTAATAAAGAATATATTGTGATGTACATGTGATGTTTTACAGTTAAGTGAAGCAAACATCCAATGGACAGTAAATTAAGAAATAGAGAGAGAAACCAGAGAAAAGCATTGCCTGAAAGGATATATGCACTCAATGTTCATTGCAGCACTGTTTACAACAGTCAAGACAAGCAAGCAACTCAAATGTCTATCAACAGAGAAACAGATAAAGATGTGGTGTATACACACACACACACACACAGAATGGAATATTACTCAGCCATTAAAAAGAATGAAATGTGCCATTTGTACAACATGGATAGACCTAGAAGTTGTCATACATAGTGAAATACATCAGAGAAGGAAAAAATATTGTATGACATTCTTTATAAGCAAAATCTAGAAAGACATGAACTTGTTTACAAAACAGAAACAGACTCAGACTCAGAGAATGAACTCGTGGTCGTCAGGAGGGAAGAATGCAGGGAAGGGATAGTTAACGAGTTTGGGATTGACACGTACTCACTGCTGTACTTAAAATGGATAAACAACGAGGACCTACTGTATAGCACAGGGAACTCTGCTCGATGTTATATGGCGGCCTGGCTGGGAGGGGAATTTGGGGGAGAATGGATACATGTATATGTATGGCTGAGTCCCTTCACTGTTCACCTGAAACTATTACAAAAATTGTTAATCAGCTATACTCCTATACAAAATAAAAAGTTTTTAAAAAATAAGAGAGCTTCCACAACAATTATAACTGAGGATGATCCCAAGGACTGACTTTCTTCCAGATGACAACTATTGACTTTGGATCTGAAGGCCCTGGAGATGGAAGAGGAATCAGGCAGATTCTGGTAGGGACCCACCCTCGTGCATGTTTTCTGCTTATGCAAGCGGGATGGCAGAAGGTGGCAGAGGGTGGCAGAGGTACAAGGAGAAAAACCAGAGTCTGAGCAGCTCAGTGAACCAGAAGTCTGAGTGCGGACATCCGTGGCTGTTGGGAGGTGGATTGTGGGAACCAGGAAGGAAAAATCTTAGAAAGGAGATCTGCCATTTCTTCCTGCCCACATCTCTGCCTGACCCCTGATAGGGAGCAGATTAAAAGCAGCTCAGCTACTAACAGAATTACTAGACTGAAGATGGGCAACTGCACAAGAGAGAGAAAGCAACCAACTTAATTTCCAGTTACAACAAAAGAAATTACAGTTATCAGAAAAAAAGTAAAAAGGATTTTCAAGTCTCCACAATTTACCATTTATATTTAAGATAAAAACCAAAATTACCCTATGAAGAATAGGGACTATAGACTGGATTATTGTTCTAAAAAGAAAAAAAGACAATCAACAGATATCAGATGACTGAGATTCAACTAGGTTGACCTCCCCATAGAGAACAAGTCTATACCATGTGTGTCATACAAAAAAGATCTCTTGATGGCATTGCTCAAGACTGTCAGCCACCTTAACCTTCATGTTTGTAGAATAAAACAACATCGAATAGCAAAATGTACATTTTTCAAGTGCATGTGATTAACACAGTGGGCTATAAAATAAGTCTATATAAAGTGATAAAGACTGAAATCTAACAGAGATACCCTTCGTCCAAGGTAAGGAACACCAACCGTGCTGGAACAGCCATGAAGACATACCCCATGCCCAAGGTAAGAGAAACCCAATTAAGATGGTAGGTGTTGCAAGGGGGCATCAGAGGGCAGACACACTGAAACCATACTCACAGAAAACTAG
>SJYA01000676.1:11721-45206 GCA_006410615.1 Neotragus moschatus | reverse complement strand
CCTCAAAACTGTGTCCAGACCTGGAGGGGGCAAGGAGGAGTTTTATAGTCTCAATTCAAAGAGGGCCTAATCAGCTAGTGGACATTCTTTTGACTGGTTGGTGGTGAGGTAATCAGGAATCAGTATCATTAACCCTTTGGTTCCCAGAGGTCTTGGGCCTACTTGCCTGTGGGCAACAGTTAACTTCTCCCACTTGGTGGGAGTTTCAACCTCTGCAAAAGAGCTGAGAGATATTGTTATGTGAATCCTTTGAGGGAGGACCAGGACCCTGCCCCAAGGCTTCACTACTGTTTCTTGGCTATCCCTCCCTTGTCTGAGTATCCCTTCCTTTCCCTGATTAACAATTGTTTAAATCTGCTCATTGAAACTCAAGCAAGGCCCTGGAGGCTGAATAAAGCCTATTTTCTATAATCAAGAAGTGGGGGACGCAGAAAGTCTTTTGTACCCAGGAGCCCCACAGGGTTCTGCTCAGTTTCACTTTCCTCTCAAATATCATCTGTGCTCACTTGAGACTAAAGTGGAAAACAGGTTGAAATGGTCTCCCTAATATCTAACAGTTTATCAATATCACTATTTTTTTAAATACTGGCTCTTTACATTTATCTAAAACATGTACCACCCTGTAACCCACTCCCCTTGGTCATTTTGGTTTTGTTTTTCTTTCCAAACAGCAAGAGTAGACAGGCGCTGGTGGGACATGCCACACACACACCCATACACACACACTCATATACACATTTAAGAAAACACTTAACATGGAAATATTCTGAATTTCATTTATTATTATATCTATACTGATCTCTAACACTATTGACCATACAGAATTTAAAACTTTCATCTGAAGAAAAATGAAGGTTTTTGTAACTGTAGATACATGTGTTGAACCTGTGAGGTGCCAGGGTCCTGGGCAGAGGAAATGGTGGCCCTGCCACTTTATCCCCACGGCTACTTTGCAAGATGATCAGTGCGTATGTGAGTAACCGGGGCAAAGACAGGGCAATGACCTGTCCCTGATCACATTACCTAGTGGAGAACTGAGCTGCATATTGTCTCATTTTAACGTTTAATCTCTGTTCATTGTATCATATCCTTCCCTTAAGGTTTTCACTACTTTGCTTATTTCTTTAATCTTCAGAAGAGCTATCATCCTGATTTTTTATATTAGCAAATTGAGTCTCAGAGCATTATGTACAATGTCTAAGACTTGTTCTTCTTTTTTCTTTTTTTAAAGTTTTTTGTTTTTTGATGTGGTCCAGTTTTTAAAAGGTTTTATTGAATTTGATACAATATTGCTTTGGCTTTGGCTTTTGGCTACAAGGCTTGTGTGATCTTAACTCCTCGACTAGGGATTAAACCCACACCTCCTGCATTGGAAGGCCATGTCTTAACCACTGGACCATCAAGGAAGTCCCCAAGACTGGTGCTTTTTTAAGCTTGTTGATGCTAGATCTTTAGGTCTTTATACTACACATACTATATATGTAGTATATGTCTTTAAAAATTTTTTAATCTGTACTCTTGAAAGATATTCTGGGGCACATTAAAATTTTTAAATGTTTTTGAGCAAAATTCTGTTCGAGTTGGGCAGCCTCCTAGCTAGTGGAATGGAGTACAAAGTTTCTAAACAAAATGAAATGAGACAATTTAGGCAGAAGGGGGCAGAAACAAGGAAGCTATACTCAGTAAGAACAGTGTGTTAGTTACGGCACGGTCACCCTCCTTTAAAATCCCATGGATGGAGGAGCANTTCGAGTTGGGCAGCCTCCTAGCTAGTGGAATGGAGTACAAAGTTTCTAAACAAAATGAAATGAGACAATTTAGGCAGAAGGGGGCAGAAACAAGGAAGCTATACTCAGTAAGAACAGTGTGTTAGTTACGGCACGGTCACCCTCCTTTAAAATCCCATGGATGGAGGAGCATGGTGGGCTGCAGTCCATGGGGTCGCTGAGGGTCGGACACGACTGAGAGACTTCACTTTCACTTTTCACTTTCATGCACTGGAGAAGGAAATGGCAGCCCACTCCAGTGTTCTTGCTTGGAGAATCCTGGGGATGGGGGAGCCTGGTGGGCTGTCATCTATGGGGTCGCACAGAGTCAAACACGACTCTAGTGACTTAGCAGCAGCAGCAGCACCCTCCTTTAGGGGATGACAGTGGCCTGTGAGGCAGCTGACCACATTCGTGCTCTTGGGGTGATTGCTGATTGGTTCCATTTTTGGGAGAGCCAAACTTCAGTTCAGTTAAGTCTCAGCTTGGTGACTCGGAGCCTAGCATAAGCGATTCTACTGGGGGCCCTTTGTCTTGTTTGTAAACAGTCCAGAGATACTGATTAAGATCTAAAGGAAAATAACCAACACTCTCCCTCTAAGTTAATTTAAGAACATTTCACAAGACATCTCCTTGCTAACATTTTCCAGGGAGTCAGGCTTTGTTTCGCAATATTTGATCTACATAAAATGCACGTATTTTACAGTACATCAGGATTCAGGAAGTATATTTTGAAAAAAATATATAGTTACTTCTTTATAACTCAACCTGCTTTCACCAAAGCTATGGGGAGGGAAAAATCATCTCACATTTCTTTCCAAATACAAGAATTAATTCATCATAGTCAAGGGTAATGTTTTGAAATTTGTTAACAATGTGTCTGTCTCCTGAATGATTAGCACTGTGACCTGGTGAATCTGAAGAGAAGATTCTTAAGCCTTTTTACCTTTTAAACATTATGTTTGCATTTATATTCATTTTAACACAATAGCTTATTTATACAGTACTTTTACTTTTTGTCAGAATATAGGTTGAGGATCATGCAAAACATTAACTTTTTTATATAATTAATCAAAAGTGAGGATAAGGTTATTGTTTTGTGCTGAATGGCTGATGTTAAGAAAAAATGCCTGTATAATGAAAGCAGCTTGAGAAGCTAAAATTAGAAAGGTTGACAAGATAAAAACATTGAAAAATTATTCTGCTAGTTTTTCTTTTGAAGAGCAAGCTTACTTATTGGAAGATGACTGTGACTGCGTTCACCACAGTTAAGTAGATGACTTTAAGTCTTTCATTTGTAACTCTGATAATAAAATTGAATGAAATATCAACTACCATATTTAGGATTTAATATGTGAGATAAAACGTTACAGATAATGCCTCAGCAAGATTCAGAATGATGAGATGCCTAGAACAGTCAAATTCATAGAATAAGAAAGTACATTGGTAGATGCCAGGGGAGGGTGTGGGGAGATGGGGAGTGGGGATGGGAAATCAGTGTTTAATGGGGACAGAGTTTCAGTTTAGGAAGGTAAGAGTTCAGAAGGTGGGCAATGTTGACAGTTGCACAACAATATAAGTGTACTTAATGCCACTATGATGTAAATGTAGTTAAAATAGTATGTTTTATATTACATGACTTTTCAGTTCAGTTCAGTCGCTCAGTCATGTCTGACTCTGCGACCCCATGAATCGCAGCATGCCAGGTCTCCTTGTCCATCACCAACTCCCGGAGTTCACTCAGACTCAAGCCCATCGAGTCAGTGATGCCATCCAGCCATCTCATCCTCTGTCCTCCCCTTCTCCTCCTGCTCCCAATCCCTCCCAGCATCAGAGTCTTTTCCAATGAGCCAACTCTTCGCATGAAGTGGCCAAAGTACTGGAGCTTCAGCTTTAGCATCAGTCCTTCCAAAGAAATCCCAGGGCCGATCTCCTTCAGAATGGACTGGTTGGATCCCTCCTTGCAGTCCAAGGGACTCTCAAGAGTCTTCTCCAACACCACAGTTGAAAAGCATCAATTCTTGGGCACTCAGCCTTCTTCACAGTCCAAGTCTCACATCCATACATGACTTTTACCACAATAAAAAAATTAAAAATTCAGGATGATGAGGAAAGAATGGAGTAAGTAAACAGTTCCATGTTAGTAAACATTTTCGTACATATAATTGGGTCATAAGAATTATTTTATCATTCACAAATTTGAAAATGAGTTAAAACCAAAAGATGGGTTAAAATTTAAAATGAAGATGCAGCAAGTCCCCTACATATGAACAAGTTCCATTCTGAGAGCGTGTTCTTAAGTCTGGTTTATTTGTAAGTCCAGCAAAGTTAGCCCAGGTACCCAACCAACACAATTGGCTATATAGTACTGTAATTTATAATACTTTTCACACAAATAATGTGTACATAAAAACAAACACAAAAGTAAAGAAAATATTTTTAATCTTATAGTATACTATCTTGAAATGTTCAGCAGTATAGTATAGTAGCTGGCATACAGGGGCGGGCACCAAGTGAACGGGTAAGAAGCGCCACTGACTGGAGGAGAAGGAGGAGGTGGGAGGTAGTTGAGTTGAAGGGTTGTCAGTGATAGGAGATGCAGGGCAAGATGCAGCGTCACTCACATCTGGTCCTGATGGCACAGGTTCTGGTTCTTTGCTGGATTCAATTTTATCTACTCACTTGAAAAAGAACAATCCAGTGATGTCTGGGTAGTAGCTCTTTTTTTTTTTTTTTTTTTCTTATTGTATCAATAGATGACACAGTAGCACTGGATTAATTCTGAATGGCTGCAACCTTCATGCCTTATTCTATGTTCAGGCCCTGTGTCTCAGAAACAAACAATGCCTCCTCAAATAAAGAAAATCTCCTTGCCATTTCCTGCATCTGAATCTCTTCTTAGCACTACCAGCTACAATAACCACTGCTCTTATGCTTGCTTCCGGACACCCTGAGCTTGAAATAAAGACACTGTACTACTCTACTCTCTATATAGGATGGTACAGTACACAAAATCACAGCCACTTATGAGGATGCTTGCACGTGACAATGTATGCCAGACATATGAACTAATTAAAACAAAATCCAAAAGAACTGAGTTCGGTTCTCTTTCTTAAAGGATATTTATAGCAAGAAATATGAGAGACGAAGTTTTGTTTATTGAATTCTTATTAAAATGATGATTTGAGCCAACACGTTTTCCTTCTCTTTCTCAAGACCTCACTAGAAATTAGAAAGACCTAATTAGACCTAATAAGAAAGTGTCTTGAGGTAGAGAGACTGGGGTGGGGGAGTTGGAGAGGCAGTTACTCAGAAAATAAAAACTATCAATATTGATTGGGCAGAGGAAGAGAAGGAGAACCTTTAAAAAAAAGTTTCTAGCTCGAAGGAGACCAGAAAAATCTGACAGCCAAGAGCAACATGTGATCTTTGGATCCTGCATTTGGGAGGAAAAAAGCTAGAAAGCTGTTATTATGACAATGGACAACACCTGAGTATGGCGTACATAGTAAAATATTGTATGAATCTTGGCAACTGTGGGTTAAAAGTGAGATAACTGAATTGAAGTTATATGGGAACGCTTCATTTGTCCTAGGAGTTTTGTGCTTACGTAATTAGGCAAAGTGATTTCACAATACACATTATGGTGTGTGTGTGTGTGTGTGTGTGTGTGTGTGTGAGTGTGTGTGTAAAAGGAAGACAGTCAGGGAGACAGAGAGAAGACAAGCTTGATAAAATAAACCTTTCTGATTGAGGTTAGAGAATGCAAGTTCTCACTGTGTTATGCTTGTAGATTTTATGAAAGTGTAGTAATTTCCAAAAAAAAAAATCATGATAAAAACACAAAGATGATTAGGCAGCATAAAGAAAAAAATGCTCAAAAAAGGAACTCAAATGAAATAAAATATCCACACCAGAAAAAACTTGCATGAGTGATAAACTATTTGACTCTTTAGTAAATACATTTAAATTGCTGTCATATAAGCACTGTTTATTGATTAAATTTTACTGGAAAGGTGAGTGCAGAATAAGCACTGTAATAAAGTTAGACTTTGTCTTTTAAATAAGGACATCAATAGATAACATCTAAAGCAGAAAAATAAGTCCTCGCATAACAAGTGTACTATTTTGATGTTTGGATGCAACACTTTGGGCCTTCCCCAATGGCACAGAGGTTAAAGAATCCACCTGAAGTGCAGGAGATTCAGAAGATGCAGGTTTGTTCCTGAAGCTGGGAAGATTACCTGGAGCCGGGAACGGCAGCCACTCTGGTATTCTCACCTGGTTAAGCCCATGCATGGCCAGAGGAGCCCGGCAGGCTACAGTCCATGGGGTGGAAAAGAGCTGGACATAACTGAGCGAGCGCACACACACATGCACCAAGAGAGAAGAAATTGGAGCAGTGATCAGCACTGCCCTTGTGAATGACTCCCCGGTGCAGCGACGTGCCGCACTGCCTGTGTTTCACCACAGGCCTTTGAGGACAATGATCTTTCCTCTTAACTCTGTGCGTGGAGGTCAGAGTTTGAAATAATTACTTAAAACTAAAATGGTATTGGTTCTCTAGTGCTTGGATTAAGCACGTGTACGTCCTTACTGGAAGGATGTGGGGCACTCCATGGGACAGCCAAGCCACAGGAGGGCAGGAACCCTGCCTGATTATGACGTAAATTCACCATCTTCCTTCTTACAACAGGAAACAGCCTCTGAAGTTCCTAAACTTGCATCTTACAGCTTTAACTCAGGCACAAGCTCAAGAGTCCACAGAAGCTATCGTCAGACTCAGACCAGGCTTCTCCCCCTCCACCAATTCCCTGGGAGACAGAAGGTGTGTGGAGACAGACTAGGCTGTTTCTGAGGGAAATGTGGTCTAGAAAGCTTGGGGCTCTGAGACTTCACCCCTCTGCTTAGGCTGCCATGGCCCCCATCTCGCAGGTGCCAGAGAAAGAGGGGAAGGGACTAAGGGAATTATTATAGCACAACAGTGAGCCCAACTTTCCATTTTTTTTTTCTTTTTAATAGCTATATTGAGATGGAAAAAAAAAAAAAAAACACCAAAATGCCATATAATTCATTCATTTAACATGTACAGTTTGAGGGTTTTTCATGCATTCACAGATACTTGCAACCAGCATAGTCAATTTTGGAATATTTTCATCCCTTCCAAATGAAAGCCTGAGCCCTCTGCTGTTGTTAGGGGCCATGTCTGGGGATAGTTGCAAGTGTGGGGTGATGCGGGGAGGAACCCGGCACTGGATCCATCAGGCCCAGTGTATTGAAGTGGGCTCTCTGAGCAGAGATTCTGTATCAGTGTTGCAGCTTTGGGAGTTTGATTTGTTGGTTGATTTGAACATGGACCCAAAAGTGTTCCATAGCGAGCGAGTTATAACTGCTAGAGTGGCCTTTTCTTGATGTAGAGGAAGGGATTCCAAGTCTCAGAGAGAGCAGGATGTTAGGGAGGATTTGTCATTTGAGACCTGCTCCTCTACCCTGGGAGGGTCCAGGGGGCAGCCTTTCACTGTGACTGTGAGAAATAAATTTGTGACTTCCCCCACCCTCCATCCTACATCCTCAAAGAGCTCTGTGATAGGTCTTTTCTGTGGGACCAAAAGTTTAACCCGAATCCTAAACACAGAGGGTTAAACTTCTGTAGACCCAGAACTCTTTGAATGAAGGGAGGTCAGGACTCCCCCAGGAAGAACCCTCATGCACTGCCAAAAAGGTATATTATTAAACTTCTGTTCAGCCTTCCCCAAAGGGACTTCCAGCCATTTATAAGGTAACTGTACTTTGGTAAGAAGGGAATAACCAGAACTTTCAGGGACTCCTGAACACTGGCTGGACTGATCCGAATTCCAAGAGAGCCAAAATGTCCCTGTGGCCCACCGTTGGAGGAGGGACTTATTGGTGTCAGGCTTAACCCCCAGGGAGCCCAGGGAGCCCAGGGAGCCCGACAGCCCATCCTGTGGTTATTTTCTCAGTTCCAGGATGCGTTAGTGGGGAATAGAAGTGCTTAGCTGCTGGCAGCACCTTCACCTTTGTTCCTCGACCTTTCAAGAGACAGACATTATGGTACAAAATGCCAAGTGGGAGCCCTGAGAATGGGCTCTACCTCAGAAAATACTGAACCAAAAGCAGTATCACATTCCTAGAGGGGTTGCAGAGATCAGTGCCCCCATCAGGAACTTGAAAGATGGAGGGGTGGCGATTCCCACCACATCCCCTTTGACTCACCTATTTCACCCTTGCAGAAGACAGATGGGTCTTGAGAGTGAACGTTGATTCTTGTTAGATTAATCAGGTGGTGACTTCCATTACAGCTGGCGTAACGGTTGTGCTTGAACAAATTAACACACCCCTTGGTACCTGGGGCTTTATAATGTGGCTCAGATGGTAAAGCGTCTGTCTACAATGTGGGAGACCCGGGTTTGATCCCTGGGTTGGGAAGATTCCTTGGAGAAGGAAATGGTAATCCAATCCGGTACTATTGCCTGGAAAATCCCATGGACAGAGGAGCCTGTCCATGGAGGCTACAGTCCATGGGGTCGCAAAGAGTTGGACACGACTGAGCAACTTCACTTTCACTTTCTGGTACCTGGGATTCAGCTATTGACATGCAAACACTTTTTTTCCTCCATATCTGCCAATAGGAAATATCTGAAGTGGTTTGCCTTCTGCTGGCAAGGCCAGTAATACATCCCACTGTCCTACTTCAGGGGAGCACTCACTCTGCAGGCCTATGTCATCATGTGATTTGATGGAATCATGATCAAATGTCCCTTTTACAAGATACCTTCCTCATCCATTATGTGGTTGACATTATGCTGATTGAACTTAGCTGGCAAGAAGTAGCAAGAAGTGGGCCAGAAGGGTAGGAAGTATATCTGACCATAGCTCAAGGCATGCAGTGGTGTGAGGCATGTAGAGATACCCTTTTTAATACAGAGGATAAGGGGCTGTCTCCAGCCTCCCCCACAACCAAAACAGAGGCAAAACACCCAGTGGCCTCTTTGGATGCTGAAGGCAATCTATTCCTCTTTTGAGTGTGTTATTCTGGCCAATTACTATATAACATATAACATTATCCTTTTATGATATAAGATGGCTGAACTTTATATCGTAGTATTTAAATATCATTAATTGTACATCATTATATGTCAGTTAGGAATATCAAAAGGAAAACATCACTCAAAGATGTTACCTCCTTTGAGGAAGGGATTAGTGTTTTTGAGTGTATACAGGATTGTTATATCAAGTTTGGAAGAACTGTAATCTTGTTATTGTTTCTACTCAAGCATTAAGTTTCATTTAAGGAGATGTGCATGGATGCCACGTTGACAAAGAGTATTCTTGTGATGATTAGCTTGATGGATCACAAGGCGTTTGGTCAAATATTGCTCTAAGGGTGTCTGGGGTGGCGTTTCTGATGATATTAATATTTGAATCAGTAGTCTGAGTAAAGCAGACTGCACTTCCTAACGTGGATGGGCCTTCTCCAATCAGTTGAAGGGCTGAATAAAACAAAAAGGCTAACCATCCTACAAGTAAGAGGGAACTCCTTCAGCCCAACTGCCTTCAAGCTGAAACATGAGTTGTTGTTGTTTTTTCTTTTTCCTACTTTTGGATTCAGATTGAAATATTGGCTCTTCCTTGGGTCTCCAGCCTGCTGGCATTTGGACTGGAACTTAAACTGTTATTTATCCTGAGTCTCCAGTTGGCCCACTACAGACTTTGGATCACGTGGGCCAGTTCCTTATAATGGATCTTGCGCTGTCTCCGTCTGTATATAGCAGCGTGTATACATATAATAATACACGTTCTGCTCATGCTCAGCCACTAAGTCGTGTCCAGCTCTTTATGATCCCATGCACTGTAGCCCACCAGGCTTCTCTGCCTATGGGGTTTTCCAGACAAGAATACTGGAATGGGTTGCTGTGACCTCTTCCAGGGGATCTTCCAAATTCGGGAATCGAACCCATATCTCCTACATCTCCTGCACTGACATGCAAATTGCCACTGAGTCACCGGGTAAACCACAATAACCTGCATGCCACTGTGCTGTGCTCGGTCACTCAATTGTGTCCAATTCTTTGCTATCCCATGGACTGTAGCCTGCCAGGCTCTTCTGTCCATGGCGATTCTTCAGGCAAGAATATTAGAATGAGTTGCCATGCCCTCCTCCAGGGGATCTTCCCAACCCAGGGATCAAATACAGGTCTCCCGCATTGCAGGAAGATTCTTTACCATCTGAGCCACTAGGGAAGCGTAAGAATACTGGAGTGAGTAGCCTATCCCTTCTCCAGAGGATCTTCCGGACCCAGGAATCAAACCAAGGTTATATATACTTCCATTTATTTATTTATTTATGTCTTCTATATAGAGGCCATGCAAATTTTTATTTGGAATTATTCTTAGATACTTGATGCTGACTGATGAATTTGTAAAGGATTTCTTCTTCTAATTTCAGATCTAAAGCTTTACAAAGCTGGTATAATGGCTATATCATTATATCTATTATATATATACATATATGCATATATTTATACACATAATATAGAGATGGGAATACCAAACCACTTTAGCTGTCTCCTGAAAAACCTATATGCAGGTCAAGAAGCAACAGTTGAAATCTGACATGGAACGATAGGGAAAGGAGATTGGAGAAAAGAGAAATGAAGAAAATTGGGAAAGGAGTACGGCAAGGCTGTATATTATAACCTTGTTTATTTAACTTCTATACAGAGTACGTCATGCGAAATGCTACGCTGGATGAATCACAAGCTGGAATCAAGATTTCTGGGAGAAATAACAACCTCAGATATGCAGATGATTCTACCCTAATGGTAGAAAGTGAAGAGGAACTAAAGAGCCTCTTGATGAGGTGAAAGAGGAGAGTGAAAAAGTTGGCTTAAAGCTCAACATTCAAAAAACTAATATCATGGCATCTTCTTCCATCACTTCATGGCAAATAGAAGGAGAAAAAGTGGAAACAGTGACAGATTTTCTTGGTTTCCAGTATCACTGTGCCCAGTGATTGTAGCCATGAAATTAAAAGACCATTGCTCCTTGGGAGAAAATCTATGGCAAACTTAGTTAATAAGTTAATTTATACCATTAAACAGTTTCCAAAGAACTAACTTATAGCTTTGTTGATTTTTCAACATTCTCATTTTTCTACTAGTTTTTACTTTTACTTTTGTGTTTCCTTTCTTCTACTTTAATTGAATTTAACTTGTTATTTATAAATTAACTTATTTGATCTATCAGCTTTTTAGAACATTATTGTTTAATTTTCACACTTTTAGAAACATCCTAGTTTTCCTTTGATTATGGATTTCTACCTACCTTACTTCCACTGTAGCCAGAAAAAAAACCTCACTTTATTTCAATCATTTGAAACCTGTTGTAACTTCTTGTAAGGCAAAAAATATGACTAGTTAGTAAATATGTTATTTTTACTTGAAAAGAATGTGCTTTCTACCATTATTGGCTGAAGTGTTTTATATATATTGAATCAATAAAGTTTGCTAAACCTATTTTTTATTGTTTCAAGAATTGATTTGCTTCTTAGCTTGTTGTATTTCTGAGACAAGTGTGTTACATTTTTGAGTGATTATTATGGATTTTCTCATTACTCAACTTCTGCTTTACATATTTTCAAGCCATGTTAATAGTGATGGGGATTTTAAGGTTGCCATATTTTCCTGTTTAATTGATGAGCTTAGTATTATGTCTTAAAATTATTGATATTGATCTAATTATACCAATTCTTTTTGGTAAATTACCAGTTCAGCTGGTAAAAGAATCCTCCTGCAATGGAGGAGACCCCAGTTCCATTACAGGGTCAGGAAGATCCCCTGGAGAAGGGAATGGTTACCCACTCCAATATTCTTGCTTGGAGAATTCCATGGACAGAGGAGCCTGGCAGGCTACAGTCCATGGAGTCACAAAGAGTCAGACATGACTGATTGACTTACACTTTCACCCTTTGACTAATGTTAGTGCAAAATAACCTTTTTCAAGCTTTATTTAAATGTATCTTTTTTGAATATCATATTGTCAGGTTTTATTTTTTAATGTAGGTTATTGTCTTTTAACTGGAGTTTGTTTATGTTTAAGTTTAATGTAATCACTATTATAATTGAATTTAAGTCTACCAGCTCACTATTTTTATGATCATATAAGCCACTGTTGCAGAAAGTCTAGATAACATTCATTTTAAAAGAATTTTAAGAGACTATCACCCAGGGGTACAAAATTCCTTTGCAGTTGACAGAAAGACACAGTTTCTCCATTTATTCCCATCAGGAGCCCACCTGTGCTTTGACTGCCATCTTTTTCTACTTTGGCCTGCTCTGGGTTCTGAAAGTAAAAGTGAAAGGCATTCAGTGCATCTGACTCTGCGATTACACAGTCCATGGAATTCTCTGACTTACTCCCATTCTAAAATCTAGTGCTCTGCCAGTCTCGACTCAGGGTCGCTGGTGTTTTCTCTGGTCCCTCCCCTGGATGGCTCCTGGGTTCTGACTGTTGCTCACCAGAATTGTGAAGACACAGAGCTCTCTGCTCTGCTGGTTACTCCTTGTACCGGTGTTATTTGTATCATGACCTGGGAAGACTCAAGGGCAAACACTTCAAGGAGAAAACTGGGGGTGAGCGTTGCTATCACTTCTCTTTCTCCTTCTCCCTGGGATCTTAGCCCCTCACCAACTATCTGCCTTAAGAGTCCAGTCCTAGTGTGTCTTCTTTTCTGCTTTTGTGAGATTCCCCAAAGCTTGCAGAGATACTGTGACTTACCTGCCACTTCTGGACTCTCTCCTTAAACCAAGACTTGCTCATGATCAACGGAACGGACAGTAGACAAAATGCTTCCTTTCTGTCCACATCCTTGCTCCTCAGGTCCTGGGTGGTCTGGAAGAACTCCAATATTTCAAACAGATGTTTAAAAATCTTATCATGCCCATGTATCATGCTCAACAGGACTACTGGTCATAGCATCAAGTTAGCAGAGAAATCTTCTTGTGGTTTAGTGTTCATTTTTCTTATCGGTCATGAGTTTGAGCACCCTTCACATGTTCATTTGTCATCCATATATCTTCCTTTTTAGTGCACTAGTTCAATATTTCTTATCTAATTTTTCTCTTGGGTTATTGGTTTTTGATGCCTAGCTTTATAGAAGTGATCCATATGTTATGGACATAGCTGTTGATGGTTGTGTTCAAGCTGGTTTTAGAAAAGGCAGAGGAACTAGAGATCAAATTGCCAACATCTGTTGGATCATCCAAAAAGCAAGAGAGTTCAGAAAAACATCTATTTCAGGTTTATTGACTATGCCAAAGCCTTTGACTGTGTGGATCACAACAAACTCTGGAAAATTCTTAAAGAGATAAGAATACCAGACTATCTGACCTGCCTCCGAGAAATCTGTATGCAGGTCAGAAAGCAACAGTTAGAACTGGACATGGAACAACAGACTGGTTCCAAATAGGGAAAGGAGTACATCAAGGCTATATATTCTCACCCTGCCTATTTAACTTATATGCAGAGTACATCACGAGAAACGCTGAACTGGAGGAGACACAAGCTGGAATCAAGACTGCCGGGAGAAATATCAATAACCTCAGATATGCAGATGACACCACCCTTATGATAGAAAGTGAAGAACTAAAGAGCCTCTTGATGAAAGTGAAAGAGGAAAGTGAAAGTGAGTGTTGGTTTAAAACTCAACATTCAGAAAACTAGGATCATGGCTTCTGGTCCCATCACTTCATGGCAAATAAATGGGGAAACAAAGTGGCAGATTTTATTTTGGGGGTCTTCAAAATCACTGCAGATGGTGACTGCAGCCAGGAATTAAAAGACACTTACTGCTTGGGAGAAAAGTTATGACCAACTTAAACAGTAGAAACATTTCTTTGCCAACAAAGGCCCGTCTAGTCAAGGCTATGGCTTTTCCAGTGGTCATGTATGGATGTGAGAGTTGGACTATGAAGAAAGCTGAGCACCAAAGAATTGATGCTTGTGAACTGTGGTGTTGGAGAAGACTCTTGAGAGTCCCTTGGACTGCAAGGAGATCCAACCAGTCCATCCTAATGGAAATCAGCCCTGGGTGTTCACTGGAAGGACTGATGTTGAAGCTGAAACTCCAATACTTTGGCCACCTCATGCGAAGACTTGACTCATTGGTAAAGACTCTGATGCTGGGAAGGATTGGGGGCAGGAGGAGAAGGGGACAACAGAGGATGAGATGGCTGGATGCCATTGCTGACTCAATGGATGTGAGTTTGAGTGGACTCCAGGAGTTGATGATGGACAGGGAGGCCTGGCATGCTGTGATTCATGCGGTCACGACTGAGCAACTGAAGAGCACGGAACTGAGCGTTTCCTCTCCTGGCACCCAGGGAATATTTCCTTATGTCAAGAATTCAGAGATTTAAAAAAACATTTCGTAGAATTTTATTTTGGAATTCACATTTAGATTTAAAACCCATTCATATCCATCTTCTTATAGTGTGAACTGCATATCAATTTTCATTAATTTCAATGTCCAATTGGCTGGACAACATTAACAAAAAAAAAATCTTTCCTCAGCTTCTCTATTATCTTATTTTGTTTTCTATATCTGCCTTACAACTGCCTTAGAAACTAAAAGTATCCTCCTGATTTACCACCCCATGCTTCACACACATCCTAGTGGGAGTTTTCTTGAGATTACACTGAATGTTGGTTTAATTTATAAAGTACTGTCACCCTTACAACACTGATCCTTCTAATCTGTGAACAGGGTATATGCCTCCATTTCTTAGATCATCTTAAATTTTACTCAGCTCTTTTTGTAGGGCAATGTGCAAACAACAGGCAGATTTGGTTAGATTTATTGATGTTTATTTGAGCTTTTCATGCTATTTAAACGTATACTTCTAAAAGGTCTATGCATGTAATGACAGCTTACCCTTTTCAGTATTCACATTAATTTTTCTTGACATTGACCAAAGGCTTTCAGCACGTATTAAATCGAGTAGTGATGTCAATATTTTTGCTTTATTCCTCCTAATCTCTTAGGAAAAGTTTCAATCTTTATTTTACATTTTCAAAGTGGATAAAAATCTGCGAATGTATCAGGTTTAAATAGTATGCTCTCTGTGTCAATAACATGAATCCAATAGAGAAATGTCTGATACAAGGTGACGTTACTTCCTTCTCATTTTTATACGTCGTCAAATGCCTTTATTAGATTCTTAAGTTATTCTCTAGTCCCAATGTATATTTTGATTCTTTTTCCCCAAATCCTATAATTTTGCCTTGTTCAACTTTGGACTGGTTTTCTTCTCCAATTTATAACTGTTTATTTATAGCTTTGCCCTCATGGTTCTACTGTCTGGAATTTCCTTAACGTATGAGTGATTTTTTTCTCACTTTATTTTCTGCATCATAGCTTCAAGTACTACCTAAGTAAAGGTGTGATAAATAGAATTTATCTGTTCTGGCATGTGTAAACATATCTTTATCTTGGCTTCAAAATGTGTTGGTAGTTTGGGTGAAGAATCCTATGTTATAAACTATGTTTCTTGAGAATTTACAAAGTCCTCCTATGTGTTCTAACATACAAAGCTGCTGGTAAAATAATTGAAGTTAGGCACCCATTTAGTCCTTTGAGGTGACCCATTTTGTTTCCAGGAAATTTGCGGGATTTTTTCTTTATCTTTCATAATTTTGAGTATAATTATGGTACTCATTAGGAAATTTCCATTAAAAACTTCTGTGTTTCAGCTCTGAAAAATTATCTTCCATTACACCTTTAATAACTTATTCTACTCCATTTGCCATGTTCTCTCCTTTTGGGAATCCTGTTAATCAGATGATAATACCAGATTGATTCTATTTGGGTTATTTTATCTTTAAAAGAAAAATTTTGTTCAATAGTTTATATTTGCAGCAGTTGTAAAGATAGTACAGAGAGTTCCTGAATATCTTGCACATGGATTCCTCTGTGGTTAACATCCTGAGATATCATGGTATATTTATCAGAAGTCATGAACCAAAATTGATATATTAACTAAATCTATCATTTACATTAGGGTTCACTCTATGTTGTCCCATTCTATGGGTTTTCAAATATGTAATATGTTTTTGTTAATTTCTTTTTTTTTTTTTGGTATTTTCTTATTTTCTAGTTCTACAAGATCCTCTACATAATCATCAGTGAAAATGGCAGAGTAAGGGGCTGTGAGTCAATCCCTCTACAAAGCAATGAATCAACTGGAAAAAGCTATTAGTATAAACTCTCAGATCTTTAGAATTCAACTAAAGTGTTATAGCAATCAGGAGAACACAATGAAGGGAGAACAACAGCAAACAAGCTGTGTATAAAGCAGGGAGCTTGTAGTGTTTCAGCTGAGGTGGGGCAGGCCCTCTCTCCAAGGCTCAGCAGGGGCTTTGAAAACAGCCACCCGTGTTTTAGTGCATGAAACTGTTATTTAATAGAGCAGAGCAGACCTTCTTCTCAAAATGCTGTTGTTTATCTTGACCTCAGGGGTCCTTGCAGAACTGTTTCAAGAGACTTGCCTTTATTTTGCATAACTCAGAACTTTTCCAGGCTGATTAATCTATCCAGGGATGTTTGTTGGAAACATTTAAAGGAAAATGTATCAGCTGCTGCCACCTGGGGACAGCAGTAATTAATTTATAGGGAAAAGGAGCATACCTGTAAAATTTTGGAGGAAATGCTGGGGGAAGAGAAGCGTTGGGAAAGGAAAGCTCTGAAAAGCTCCCACCTTTGCTTTGGCATTTGGAGGATGTTCAAGTCTAGGGCTGCACGTGTACTTGGGGGAGATCTGAGAAGGCCCCGTGTGCTCAGCTTTGGCTCTTTGTGTGCAGAAGGAAGAGCTGAGGCAGGGACACAAACTGCTGACTGGAGTGTTGAAGGCTTCCAGACACACAGAGACGTGAAGCTGCTCAGTCGTGTGCGACTCTGCGATTCCATGGACTGTAGCTTATCAGGCTCCTCTGTCCATGGAATTTTCCAGGCGAGAGTACTAGGGTGGGTTGCTATTTTCTTCTCCAGGGGATCTTCTTGAACCCGGGAACACAGAGCCAACCTGTGAAGACTGGGATTTTTGTTGTTAGATTTGTTCATGAGTTTAAGGAAATTTTGTCAAACACCCAGCTGACCTGTAAGCTAATAGAGACCTCAGTGGCCACAAAGAATACAGGTTTTACAAAACTAGGTCATAAAAGTTACTAAACAAAGAGATAATAAGTCTTGCAACCTTGCAACATCCTCTGGTGAGAAGGTAGAATTTTATTTCTAGAACTGGCGCATTAAGAATATCCAAAATGTCTAGTTTTCAGCAATTCTTTTTCATATAGTGATTTAATTTTCTTTTTAACAAATTTTATTGAAGTATAGTTGATTTGCAATATTGTTTTAATTTCTGCTGGGTAGCAAAGTGATTCAGGTCTATATAAATATATATAATATTTCATACTCTTTTCCACTCTGGTTTATCTCAGAATATTTAATATAGTTCTCTGTGCTACACAATAGGACTAATTGTTTATCCTTTCTATATGTAATAGTTGCACCCCTCTTCTTGGCAATCACAAATCTTTTCTATGTTTGTGAGTCTGTTTCTAATTTTTAACAACGTTTTTGAAGCATTCAAAGAAACAAGAAAGACATGGCCCACACATAGAAAAAAAATTAATGGAAACTGTCCTTGATAAAGCTCAGACATGAACTTACTAGACAAGAACTTTGTGAACATCTTAAATATTCACACACACACACACACACACACACACACACAAACTAAAGCAATTATGGATAAAGAGTTTTAAAATGTTAGGAAAATGCTGTTTTCCCCAAAGAATAATATCAATAAAGAGATAGAAATTACCTAAAAGAAACCAAATAACAGTTTTGGAGTTGGAAAGTAGTATAACTTAAATGAAAAATTCACTAGAAGGATTCATAATAGATTTAAGCAAGCAGAAGGAAGAATCAGTGGATTTGAAGAAAGGTCAATAGAGATTAGAAGGCCTGAGAAGCAGAAAGAAAAAGCAATCAGCAAAAGCAGACAGGGCCCATCCGTATAGGATGGCATTAAATACCCCAGTGTGCATATAACTGTAATCTCAAAAGGAGAACAGAGCAAGAGACGAGAGACGATTTTTAAAAAATAATGGTCAAAACTTCCCAAATTTGCAAGGCTGTTGCCCACGCTAAATCCTGTAGTTAATAATGGAGTCCATCAGGCCTGCATGATGAAAGCTCAGTACAGTAAGTCCTCTGCATATGCGCTTTCGAGTTGTGAACTTTCAAAGATGTGAACATACATCTGGTTCCAACAAGGAACCAGAGCCTATGCCATCCATGTCAGGGGTGAGCAAAATTGCAGCTTGCCCTCTGTCTCCTCTTAGTGACCGTTCTTCCGCTCTACCACCTCGCACGTCCTCTCTGTCCTCCAGTCAGCAACTCTTCCTGCCTGAAATTCGCTCAGTGCCAGCCCCTGTATGTCAGCTGTTTATGTACTACACTACTGTACTTTCCAAAATAATTACTATATGATTAAAAATGTTTCCTTTATTTTTGTGTTTGTCTGTTATATACTATTTATGTGAAAAGTATGATAACTCTATCCCAGTAGAGTACTACATAGCCGATTGTGTTAGTTGGGTATCTAGGCTAACTTTGCTGGACTTAACAAAGGAGTTGGACTTACTAACGGGCTCTTGAAATGGAACTCATTCATATGCAGAGGACTTCCTGAACGTGCTCTGGACCCTGAGCCCAGTGGGGCTTCCTGACTGGTGATCACATGGCCATAGCAGGGGGGAGAAGCACCCAGATCTCACAGGGAGAAAGCACAGAGATTTGGGGTTCAGTTCTGCCCTCCCCCCCAGAACTCAGATTGTGTGTCTCTCATTTGACTAGTCCTGTGTGTGTGTGAGTTAAGTCCCTTTAGTTGTATCTGATTCTTTGGAACCCCATGGACTGTAGCCCCCCAGGCTCCTCTGTCCATGGGATTTTCCAGGCAAGAATACTGGAGTGGGTTGCCATTTCCTTCTCCAGGGGATCTTCCCGACCCAGGGATGGAACCCATCTCTCTGATGTCTCCTGCATTGGCAGGCAAGTTCTTTACACTAGTGCCACCTGGGAAACCCTGACTTGTATCCTTTATAGAAAAGCTGCAGTCTTACATACAGTTCTTTCCTGGATTCTGTGAATTGTTCCAGCTAATTGTCAAACCTGAGGGGTTATAGAAACTCCATAGAATTGGTTTCGTTGGTCAAAAGTGTGAGTGGCTTCACAATCCCTAAATTTCTGGCCACAGTCTGAAGTGAGGTCGATCTTATGAGGGAGCTGTGGGAAACCCTTGGATCTAGAGCCCTTGGTCAGCAGTATGAGTGGGCTGGAGACCACAGAACTTGTAGCATCTGAAGTGAAGCCAGGCTTGTTGATTAGGTCCTTTAAATTGGACTATAAGGAAAGCTGAGCACAGAAGAATTGATGCTTTTGAAATGTGGTGTTGGAGAAGACTCTTGAGAGTCCCTCGAACTGCAAGGAGATCCAACCAGTCCATCCTAAAGGAGATCAATCCTGGGTGTTCAATGGAAGGACAGATGATGAGGCTCAAACTCCAATATTTTGGCCTCCTGATGTGAAGAGCTGACTCATTCGAAAAGACCCTGATGCTGGGGAAAATTGAGGGCAGGAGGAGAAGGGAACAACAGAGGATGAGATGGTTGGATGAAATCACCAACTCAATGGACATGAACTTGGATAAACTCTGGGAGTTGGTGATGGACAGGGAGGCCTGGCAGTTCATGGCGTTGCGAAGAGTTGGACACGACTGAGTGAGTGACTGAACTGAACTGAACTGAAACTGTAGGATCTGACACTAATTACAGGGGGTTAGAATTGGAATTGTATTGAAATAATATATCATGCTAACCACTAGGAGAAAAAAATAGTACAGAATAGAAATAGAAAAGAAAATAGAAATAGAAATGGAAAATAAATAGAGTAAATAGAAATAAAAATAAAATAGAATAGAATAAACAGAAATAAAAATAAATAGAATAGAAATAGAAAAGAAACAAGGATAGCATCAAAATGGAACACTAGAAAATATCTATTAAGACACAACACACACATCAATCAGTTAAAACACACATAATGTAATGGAGAAATTAAGGATGTAAGTCAGAGAAAACAAACAGCTAATTGACAGAAGTAAGCACTTCCTTTCCAGTAATTACATTAAATTTAAAACATGGATTAGATATTTCAACTGAAAATGCAAAATGTGGTAGAAGTGATTAAAAAAAAAAATAATACAAAGATATGTCATCTAAAAAGACTCATGTTAGGTCCAAAGACACGAATAGCTTGACAGGACAAGAGAGCACTATTTAAGTCTGTAAGTAAAATCCTGGACTGTCTATTTCTCTTTTGAATTCTACTTTTTCCTTCGGATATCTTGAAGCTCTGGTGATAGGCATAGATGCATTTACAGTTGGTCTGTTTTTTGGGGGAATATTTAATCACTACAACAGCCTTCTTTGTCTGTAATAATTTTATGTTGATTCCTTCTATTTTTTTGTCCCAGTCTTTCTCTTTCTATTCACTGCTGAATTATTTGTATAAATCTGGGTTGTCATTTCTTTTCTTTCAGGAATTAAAGAGTATCCTTTCTTTCTCCCCTCTGGTTACCATGTTTTCTGAAGAGAAATATGCAATCATTGGAACTGTTGTTCTCTACAGGAAATGTACCTTATTTTAATCTGGCTGCTGTCTAAATCTTTCTTTATCTTTAATTTCCAACAAGTTGATCGCTGGGTTCCTTTGAGTGATTTCTCTTTGAGGTTCTTTGGCTTTGGAAATACAGGCATGGCTTATATTGATAGCGACATCTCTCCCATCTCCACATCCATCTGCTGGATCCTTGTGTCTAAATTTCCACCGCCCTTTTTAAAAAATGATGTCACTTATCACTGGACATTTTTAGAGAAGCTTCAGGTTTACAATGAACTAAGAGGGAGATACAGACAGTTCCTACATACCTCTGGACCTCCACATGGATAGATTCCTTCATAACAATATCATTAATTAATCACCATCATGATGGGTGATTTTTTTTTTTAACCAAGGATGAATCTACATTAACATATCTTAATCACACAGAGTACATAGTTTACTTTAGGGTTCAGTGTTGGGGGTGTATTCTACAGGTTTGGATGTATAATGACATATATCCATCAGTAAAATATAATAAAATACACAGTATTTTCATTGTTCCAAAGATCCTCTGTGCTCTGCTAATTCATCTCTCTTCCACTCCACTGCTGATGACTACTAACCTTTTTTCAATCATCTCCATTGCTTCACCCTTTCCAGAATGTCAGGTAGATGTAACTCTACAGTATGCAGCCTTTTCAAATTGGCTTCTTTCACTTAGTGATATGCATTTAAGTTTCTTCTGTGTATTTCTACGGCTTGATAGATCATTTCTTTTGAGTGGTGAATAATATTCCATTGTCTCGATGGGCTGCAATTTATTTATCCATTCACATACCAAAGGAAATGTTGGTTGTTTCCAAGTTTGGACAACTGTGACTAATATGAACATTTATATGCAAATTTTTGTGTGGACATAAGTTTTCAACTCCTTTGAGTAAATATCAATGGGTGCAATTGCTGGATTGTATGGTAAGCATATGATAGTTTTGTAAGAAATAACCAACTGTCTTTCAAAATAACTGGACCATTTTGTACTTTCCTGAGCAATTTTAAAGATGGCAGAATAGAAGGATGTGCACTCATCTGCTCCTGTGAGAACTCCAAAATTGCAACTCACTGCTGAACAGTCATCTACAGGAAAATGTTGGATTTCACCAAAAAAAAAAAAAAAAAAAAAGACGCCTCATGTTCAAGGGCAACTAAGTCCCAACAGTATAGTTGGAGGAGTGAAATCACATTTAGAATCAAACCCAATTACCTGCTAGAGACGCTCAGAGGCTCGAACAAAACTTTCTGTGCATCATGAACCAAAGACCCCACAGAGACTGAGCCAGACCCGCCTCTGAGTGTTTGAGTGTCTCCTGTGGAGGCATGGGTCAGCAGTGTCCTACTGCAGAGACAGGAGCTCTGGCTGCAGCAGTCCTGGGTCATGCAGCTTGTGGCATAAGCCCTCTTGGAGGAGGTATCCATTAGTCCCACCACAGAGCTGCCTAGCAGATGATCCACAAAACAATTACACCAAAGAAATTCTTACACTGTTAAGGAAGTTCTAGGATCCACAATAGATTTCCAAACCTGGGGATCCAGCAAAGGGACTGAGAAACCACAAGGAATCTGACTTTGGAGGCCAGTAGGATTTGATTACAGAACTTCCACAGGACCAGGAAAACAGACTCTTGCTGGGCACAAACAAAACCTTGTACACACCAGGAGCCAGGAGAAAGGAGCAGTGTCCCCACAAGAGAGTGAGCAAGACTCGCCTGTGAGTGTCCAGGAGTCTCCAGTGGAGGCGTGGGTTGACAGTGGCTTGCTGCAGGGTCCGTGGCAACAATAGTGAGTGCACAAGTCCTTTTGAAGGAGGTCCACCGTTACCTTCATTAACCTTACCATAGTTTGGCCTCAGGCCAAACAACCAGGAGGGAACACAGCCCCGCCCATCAAAACAAATGTGGATTAAAGATTTTCTGAGCATGGCCCTGCCCATCAGAACAAGACAGTTTCCTCCACAGTCAGTCTCCCATCAGGAAGATCCCATATGCCTTTTATCCTTATACATCAGAGGGCAGACAGAATGAAAACCACAATCACAGAAAACTAACCAAACTGATCACATGGACCACAGCTTTGTCTAACTCAGTGAAACTATGAGACATGCTGTGTAGGGCCACTGAAGATGGACAGTTCAAGGTGGAGAGGTCTGATAGAATGTGGTCCACTGGAGAAGGGAATGGCACCACTCCAGTATTCTTGCCTTGAGAACCCCGTGAACAGTCTGAAGAGGCAAAAAGACACGACACTGAAAGAGGAACTCCCTAGGTCGGTAGGTGCCCAGTATGCTACTGGAGAAGAGTGGAGAAATAACTCCAGAAAGAATGAAGAGGCAGAGCCAAAGCCAAAACAACGTCCAGTTGTGGATGTGACTGGTGATGGAAGTAAAGTCCAATGCTGTGCATGGGAACCAGGAACATTAGGCCCATGAATCAAGGTAAATTGGAAGTGGTCAAACAGGAGATGGCAAGAGTGAGCATTGACATTTTAGTGGTCAGTGAACTAAAATGGACTGGAATGGGTGAATTTAATTCATATGACCATTTTATCTACTACTGTGGGCAAGATTTTCTTAGAAGAAATGGAGCAGCCATCATAGTCAATAAAAGAATCTGAAATGCAGTACTTGGGTTCAATCTCAAAAAGGACAGAATGTTTGCTTCCAAGGCAAACCATAATATCACAGAAATCCAAGTCTATGCCCCAACCAGCAATGCTGAAGGAGCTGAAGTTGAACAGTTCTATGAAGACCTACAAGACCTTCTAGAACTAACACCCCCCAAAAAGATGTCCTTAACATCATAGGGGACTGGAATGAAAAGTAGGGTGTCAAGAGATACCTGGAGTAAACAGGCAAATTTGGCCTTGAAGTACAGAATGAAGCAGGGCAGAGGCTAACAGATTGCCAAGAGAGTGTGTTGCTTATAGCAAACACCCTCTTCCAACAACACAAGAGACGACTCTACACGTGGACATCACTAGATGGTCAATATTGAAATCAGATTGATTATGTTCTTTTCAGGCAAAGTTGGAGAAGCTATATATAGTCAGCAAAAACAAGACTGGGAGCTGACTACGGCTCAGATCATGAACTCTTTATTGCAAAATTCAGACTTAAATTGAAGAAAGTAGAGAAAACCACTAGACCATTCAGGTATGACCTAAATCAAATCCATTATGATTATATAGTGGAAGTGACAAAGAAATTCAAGGGATTAGATCTGATAGACAAGAGTGCCTGAAGAGCTATGGATGGAGATTCGTGACATTGTACAGGAGACAGTGATGAAGACCATGCCCATGAGAAAGAAATGCAAAAAGCAAAAGGATTGTTTGAGGAGGTCTTACAAATAGAAAAGAGAAGTGAAAGGCAAAGGAGGAAAGGAAAAAATGTACCCATTTGAATGCAGAATTCCAAAGAATAGCAAGGGGAGATAAGAAATCCTTCCTCAGTGATTGGTGGAAAGAAATAGAGGAAAGCAACAGAGTGGGAAAGACTAGAGATCTCTTCAAGAAAATTAGAGATACCAAGGGAACATTTCATGCAAAGATGAGCACAATAAATGACAGAAATGGTAGGGATCTAACAGAAGCAGAAGATTTCAAGAAGAGGTGGCAAGAATACACAGAAGAACTATGCCAAAAATGATCTTAAAGACCCAGATAACCATGATGGTGTGATCATTCACCTAGAGCCAGACATCCTGGAATGTGAAGTCAAGTGGGTCTTAAGAAAGATCACTATCAACAAAGCTAGTGGAGGTGATGGAATTCCAGTTGAGCTATTTCAAATCCTAAAAGATGATGCTGTGAAAGTGCTGCACTCAATGTCAGCAAATTTGAAAAACTCAGCAGTGGCCATGGGACTGGAAAAGGTCAGTTTTCATTCCAATCCCAAAGAAAGGCAATGCCAAAGAATGTTCAGATACCACACAATTGCACTCATCTCGCATGCTAACAAAGTAAAATTCAAAATTCTACAAGCTAAGCTTCAATAGGACACAAATGGAGAACTTCCAGATGTTCAAGCTGAATTTAGAAAAGACAGAGGAACCAGAGACCAAATTACCAACATCTGCTGGATCATGGAGAAAGCAAGAGAGTTCCAGAAAAACATCTACTGTTTTATTGACTATGCCAAAGTTTTTGTGTGGATCACAGCAAACTATGGAAAATTCTTAAAGAGATGGGAATACCAGACCATCTTATCTGCCTCCTGAGAAATCTGCATGTAGGTCAAGAAGCAACAGTTAGAACCGGACATGGAACAATTGACCAGTTCCAAATTGGGAAAGGAGTATGTCAAGGCTATATATTGTCACCCTGCTTGTTTAACTTCTATGCAGAGTACATCATGAGAAGTACCTGGCTGGATGAAGCACCAGGTGGAATCAAGATTGCAGGGAGAAATATCAATAACCTCAGATATGCAGAAGACACCATCAATATGGCAGAAAATAAAGAGGAACTAAGGAGCCTCTTGATGAGGGTGAAAAAGCTGGCTTAAAACTCAACATTCCAAAACCTAAGATCATGGCATCCAGTCCCATCACTTCATGGCAAATAGATGGGGTGGAAAAGGAAGCGGTGACAAACTTTATTTTCTTGGGCTCCAAATTACTGCAAATTACTCCAAATGACTGCAGCCATGAAATTAATAGATACTTGCTCCTTGGAAGAAAAGCTGTGATCAACCTAGACAGTGTATTAAAAATCAGAGACATTACTTTGCAGACAAAGGTCCATCTAGTGAAACCTATGGTTTTTCCAGTAGTCATGTATGGATGTGAGAGTGGACTATAAAGAGAGCTGAGCACTGAAGAATTGGTGCTTTTGAATTGTGATGTTGCAGAAGACTCTTGAGAGTCCTTTGGAGTGCAAGGAGATCCAACCAGGCCATCCTAAAGGAAATCAATCCTGAATATTCATTGGAAGGATTAATACTGAAGTTGAAGCTCCTATAATTTGGCCACCTGATGCGAAGAACCAACTCATTGGAAAAGACTCTGATGCTGGGAAAGATTGAGGGCAGGAGGAGAAGGGGAGGACAGAAGATGATATGGCTGGATGGCATCACTGACTCGATGGACATGTTTGAGCAGACTCCTGGTACTGGTGATGGACAGGGAAGCCTGGCATGCTGCAGTCCATGGGGTTGCAGAGTCAAACACAACTGAGTGACTGGACTGAACTGAGCTGAACTGAACTGAGCAATAGATGAGAGCTCTTATTTTCCAGCATTTGGTGTTGTCAGTATTCCAGATATTCCAGATTTTGGCTATTCTAAAAGGTGTATAGTGATAACTCACTGATGTTTTAAATTGCATTTCCTTGATGACATCATATGTGGAGGATCTTTCCGTGTGCTCTCTGCCATTTGAATATATCCTTTGGTGAGTTGTCTGTTATACTTTAAACATGTTTTTAAAATAAATATAGCTGCTGTACAATGCCATGTTAGTTTCAGTGGTACAGCAGCATGATTCAGCTCTTTTTCAGATTCTTTTCCCTTACACATTATTACAAAATATCCAGTATAGTTCCCTGTGCTCTCCAGTAGGTCTCTGTTGGTTACCTATTTTACACATAGTAGTATGTATCTTCCAATTCCATGCTGCTGCTGCTACTGCTGCTAAGTCGCTACAGTCGTGTCCGACTCTGTGCGATCCCATAGACGGCACCCCACCAGGCTCCCTGGTCCCTGGGATTCTCCAGGCAAGAACACTGGAGGGGGTTGCCGTTTCCTTTTCCAATGCATGAAAGTGAAAAGTGAAAGTGAAGTCGCTCAGTCGTGTCCAACTCTTAGCGACGCCATGGACTGCAGCCTACCAGGCTCCTCCATCCATGAGATTTTCCAGGCAAGAGGACTGGAGTGGGGTGTTATTGCCTTCTCCATACTTCTAATCTGTTCCTTCTCCCTACCTTTCTCCTTTAGTAACCATAAGTTTGTTTCCTATGTCTGTGGATGTTTTGTAAATAAGTTCATTTGTATCGTTTTTTGTTTCCACATACACGTTATATCATATAATACCTTTTTCTCTGACTTACTTCACTTAGGATAATGGTCTCTTGATCCATTCCCTTGGCTGCAAATGGCATTATTTCATTCTTTTTTTTATAGTTGAGTAATATTACATTGCATATATATACCTCGTCCTTCTTTATTCATTCCTCTGTCGATGGACATTTAGGTTGCTTCCATGTCTTGACTGTTTTTAGTAGGGTCGTTCATTATCTGATTATTGAATTTTAAGGGTGTTTTCTATTTTGAATAGCAGTCCTTCATTAGGGATGTCTTCTGTAAATATTTTCTGCTAGCTGCTGTTTTCTCATTATCCTGACACTTTCTTTCACCGAGTAGAAGTCTTGTATTTGAACAGAGCCAAGCTTATTAATAGTTTCATGGATTTTGATTCTGGGATTGTATCTAAAAGGTATCACTATCTCCAAGGTCATCTAAGTTTCTCCCACATTATCTCCAGGGACTTTCTCTAACATATCTTATAATACAAACTTTTGGTGGTGAGTTGTTTCAGCTACTACACAATTGAAACTTAGTTAATTTACCTTTGTTTCTGAAAGATATTTTCAGTGAGCAGATAATTCTGAAGTTTCTTTCTGTCTTAAAAATTTAAAGTCGTTGCTCCACTCTTCTCACTTGCTTTGTTTCTGAAAATCCTGCCATCTCCCACATCCCACCTGTACCTCTGGCTACTTTACATTTTTCTCTTTATCACTGATTTCAAGAAATTTCATTATGATGCATATTGGTGTGGTTTTCTATATATTTCTTGTGCTTGAGTTTTGTTGATTTTCTTGGAGTTGTGGCTATCTAATACTCATCAAATTTGAAATGATTCTGCCCATAGATTTTTCAAATATTTTCTCTACTGTTCTCTCTTTGTGGGCTTGAATTACATGTATATTAAGTCACTGAAAGTTGTGCCATAACTTACAAATGCTTTTTTTTTTTACCTTGTTTTAAACTATTGTTTCTCTATCTTTCATTGGATAATTTTTATTGCTATGTTTCCACATTAAGTAATTTTTCTATCTGTGATATCCACTCCACTATTAATCCAGTTTGGTATATATATTTTTTTAAATGCACAAAATGCAATTTTCAGACCTAGAAGTTTGAAACAAATATTTTATATTTTCCATTTCTCCACTTAACTTTATAACATATAAAGTCAAAATATCTGTATAGATCCCTGTCTACTGATTCTGACATCTGTCAGATATGTTTGATTTTTCTCCTCATTATAAATTACATTAAAAAACTTCTTTTCATACCTACTAATATTCAGTTGGATGTTAGAAATGATAAATATTACTTTGCTTTGTGATGCTTATTTTTGTATTCCCACAGAGATATAATTAAGTTACTTGGAAACAGTATAATCTTTTCAGACGCAGTTTTTATTAACTGTTAGGTGGGACCACACTCTCAGAAAAGGGAAAAGGATTTTCCACTCCCAATGAGATGCCTCTGGGTGCTCTTCCTGCTGTCCCGTGAAGCTGCCTTTGGATCACGCACTGCTCCCTCTCATCGTGTCAGCAGCTTCTTTCCCCAGACTAGGATATTTTTCTCATGCCACATGTGGTCAGCACTGAGGGAAATGCTCACAGATGTGGTTTCTGGAGTTCGTTTTCATGTAGCTCTCTTTTCCACATACTCTCTTAGGGAAGAGAGACCTCAGGAAATGTCTCCTGAGTCCCGACTCTTCCTTTAACTTTTCTCCCAAGATCACTGAGCTACTGTGGTCCTTATATCATTAGTTAAACATCTTTAGGGATCACTGCCCTTTGATGCCTCATGTCTAGGGTCTTGAAACCACTGTTTAATATATTTTGTCCAGGATTTTGTTACTTCAAGAAGGACGTTAAATCCTATCTCTATTATTTCATTTTGATTGAAAGTGTCTCCCTGATTTGTTTCTTATTATTAAAATTGTAGTTTTACATTGCTGATCAGATTTGCTTATCTTACTACAACACACACACACACACAGGACAGTAGTTCTACCTATGGAGAGTTGTCAACACCCTTCATGAAGGTTGCTAAAGTGATGCCTATCAGGGTTCTTGGCCTTCCCAAATCAGTAGAAATTGATCAGAGATCCTACAAGAACAAAGAAATTCAAGCAAGGCTTTATTGGGGGCTCTGTTGCAGCAGAGAGGGAACAAGAACAAGTAACAAGTATCCTTGCTTGCTCCTTGAAAGGAAGGTGGTGAGCTGCTCCTTACATGGGTGAGGATAGGGGTGTGTCCAGGGGTTGGGCTGAAGGGATGACTTAGGTGGTCTGCTCACCCCTTAGGTGGCGGTGCTGTACCAGGAACATGCACAGCACCCTGATCTTGCTGTGGTTCTTCAGAAGTGCCAGTTGGGTTTTTTGTTCTTTTTGTATTTTGTTGTCCATAATTTGCTCCTATTGCACATGCACGCTGTTATTTTTAGTTTCTCATAGTTTCTTTGTATTTTGTTGCTGGAAGAGATATTTATCCAAGTGCAAGCACTGAAGCAAAAGATCCAGGTCCCAGGTCTCAGCCTGATTCAAAAACACTTTGTGGATTACAAGCTTATATTTTGAGCATTCATGCATTTTCCTCAGTGCCTGTATACCCTTTGAAATGGTGAGTTTATACCTCATTTTAAGTCTCAGTTTAAATAATCTCTTTCTGGACATCTTCAATGACTGTCAAAATGAATTAGGTGGTCTCCTTTATAAAATTCACAACCCCCTGAGCTTTCTCTGGCATGCCACGAGTCACATTGCATTGTCATTGCTTGCTTAATTTTCCATCTAAACATTAAACTGTGATTTTTATCACCAGTGTGGCTGAGAATTTTCACTAATGCAGTCTGCTCACCTAGCACAATTTGTAAAGCATGACAAAAGTTCAGAAATACTTCTTGAATCTGTAGATGTCTAAGAAGTATTTCTTTCTTTCTTTTTCTTTAATTCGATACATTACAAGTAAGTCCCTACCCAAGAAGGAAACTTTGCCACATAGTTTAATGCTTGGAGACATCAGTAAAATACTTGATTCACTCAACTGTGTGCTTGAAAAGCCATTTTTGGAATTGAGCAAAATCAACTGATTGAGTCCTTAACATTCACATTCACACTCACATAATTTTTTTTGCCTTTTCCCTAATTAACCCTTTCAAAGCTCTGAAGAAACTGACTAAGCATTTAGGAGGCAGAGTTTATTTTTACGTTTTAATCTACACTGGATAATTCAGCTGGAAATCAACTAATTCAATCACTGTACTTTAAATGAATATAGGCTCTGATTTCTGGATGATGTTATTATAAATACCAACCAAATACAGTGAGTCATACTATTTCCAAGGTGTTTAAGCAATCAAGTCCCAGAGGCAGCAGGAAGGAAAGCTATGTGATATAATGCCTCCAGGACACAGTTGTTATTAGAATGTGATTTCTCCTTCAGTGGTGCCTTTTGAGGATGCTTAAAAATGACAGTGAAAGTTTAAGAAAATAATCACATATTCTTAAGGTCAATAATAGATGGGACAGATTTTAAATAAATGCAAGGATGTAAAATCAATTTTCACCATAGCATAAGTGTCACCTCAGTACATCCGCACTGAAAGCACGCTGGGTGCTTGTGATGTGTCTGCGTCTACATGTTGACTGGTGTGAACGACTGGCTGATAGAAAGCCACTCCCAAGTTCAAAGAAGGGTTGAATAAACACTGAGTTCCTTTCAGATATCCTTACTTCAGGACTGAAACTGCCAAAAGGTGATCCTGCTTTGACTGAGTAACTCTGACAAGGCAGTTAGGATCATATTTAACTTAAAATCAGGAAACATAATATAGAGCCATGACATTCAAAATCACATATGCCTGTTTTACAAAAGAAGCCTCATCGTTTATTTTGGCCATAACAGATACATTATTCAGTTTACTTTTAACAGGCAGACATAGGGAAGATGCCTTAAAGCAGAGCCACTGGAGAATTTGGAAGTTTAGAGGATACGGATAGCTCCCCACCTCCACCCCACTGCAAGCCTGTTGAATGGTTATGGGTGCAGCCGTGGTCTTGGGACTTTACTTAGAGCTCCTTAGAGCTTCTTCACTGGAAGCTCCTCAGGAAGCTGAGTATGGAAATGCTAGAGTACTACTCAGTCAAACGAAGAAAGGCCTCCAAAGACTGATTTTAAGGATTTCTGGCAAGTTTCAGTCATATATATGCTTCTTTCCCTTTCTTTGTAATTTGAGTTTTAGTAGTTAAGATTTCACAAGATAATGGAAATAGCAGACTTTCCCATGCTCCAGCCTCTATCCTATATATCTCTGATTAAGAGTGATAAGAAAAGTTTGTTCTTAATTTTGTCATTCCCGAGTGACAAATGTAGCAGTTTTCATATCCAATGCATCACCTTGAGTTCCCCTTCCTAGACTGCATCCAATCTTCCTGTTACTCATAGCCATAGACTTTCTATAGCAAGCCAGCCCATTTGAACAGATACAAGCCTTGTGACTTATGGATGAACCAAGTGAAAGTCATGTCCAATGGGATGGGCCAGAAACCTTGAGGGATAAGTGAGGAGAATCCTAGGGGTAGAATGTAAGGGGAAATGCTAACAGAAAGGTAACTCTGAAGCTACTCAAAGAAAATATGGACAGAGCTCTCAGAAGAAGGAATTAGATGGCATTCATCTCAAACACCACTGAGGAAATGGCATTGGTCCAATTGCTGAAATCTCAGACACGGTGACTTTGTCTTCCCCAATGGCCACTTGCGTGGCACATTTCAGGATTGGGAACATGTGTACATCTGTGGCGGATTCATGTTGATGTATTGCAAAACTAATACAATATCGTAAAGTAAAAATAAATAAATAATAAAGAAATTTGCTATCAAAAATAAATAAATAAAAAAGAAAATAGAGTGTGCCAGATAGAGCTAAAAAAAAAAAGAGAGAGAGAAGAAAGACATGTGAATAAAAGGCCATGTTTGTAAAATGAACTCTGCTTTGCCCCAAATTCCAGCGGTTTAATCCTAGATGGCATGGAAAACTTGTTTTGCCTAGCTGATGATCTGGTGACTTAAAATACCAAGAACAAGATAAGAGACTATTTGAGCCTCCTTTTTAAAAACTTAAATTTTATGGGAGTATAGTTGTTTTGCGATGTTGTGTTAGTCTCTGCTACGCAGACAAGTAAATCAGCTATATGTCTACATATATCCCCACTGATTTGGATTTCCTTCCCGTGTAGGCCACCACAGAGCATCTAGTAGAATTCTCTGAGTGATTACAGTAGGTTCTCATGAGTTATCTATTTTATACACAGTATCAATTTTTTCTATGTGCATATCCCAGTCGTGGTCTGTAGGATCTGAGTATTCTGAGGATGAAGCTAAACGCATCTGTGGAAAAGCATGGCAAACAAAAAGGTGAAAGACAAGGTTGACCTCAGAGCCTTAGAACAGAGCGAATCTCTTCTGCCCGCGGAGGGACCCCTCGAAGCAGATGAATGCCACACCTTCCTCTTGGAAAGAGGGCAGGAGGTGATGAGGAGACCTCAAGGGTTAGAGTCATCCTACATTCCTCAAAATCTTGTGCCTCACTCCCTAAATGAATAAAATATTTTCTCTCAACCTGAATTTCCACATGATGTATAGGACAGAGTCATCTTTGAATCCTTCTCAAAACCTTCAAGTCTATTTTGTCACTTTGTTATGTTCAAAAAGACAATATGTGACTTTCATGCTAAAGTAAAATAAGGAACTGTCAGAGATTTTGCTCAACTCATGAATCAATGAGGGGAATATGGATGAGGTAAATACCAGTTCATATAGCATTTGAGAATCAAGATATATAAAGACAATTTAGTTGATGACTGGATAAATGCAACACAAGTTAATCTGTGGCTATAAGCCACACTACTTAGGATCATACGTGTTCCACTGGAGAGAAATTATTTGCAACTGCAGTGGATAAAACCCTGCAAGTTCTTCTCTTCCCTTGCTTGCATGTGTGCTAAGTTGCTTTAGTCATGTCCAACTCTTTGCAACCCTCTGGGCTGTAGCCTGCCAGGTTCCTCCGTCCATGGGATTCTACAGGCAAGAACACTAGTGTGTGTTTCCATGCCCTTCTCCAGGGGATCATCTTTGACCCAGGGATTGAACCTGTGTCTCTTATGACTCCTACATTGGCAGGCGAGTTCTTTAGCACGAGCTAAAGTGGGAAGCCCTTAGTCATGTCTGACTTTGTGACCCCATTAACTGTCCTCTATCCATGGAATTCTCCAGACAAGCCTACAGGAGCGGGTAGCCATTTCCATGTCCAGCCTCTGCCCTTATGAAATCATAAAGTAGCCCATTATTAGAAAGGCAACACCAGCCAAGCACTGAAGAATATCCAGAAATTTCTTTTGCCTATTTTCAAGTGTCTGATGACTTTTCTGATGACTTAGGTATAACCATTTGGTTTGGAAGCTTGCACATGGTGGAGGCAGCCCCAGGGACCACAAGACAGTACTTTATGGTGCTGATCCTCACAAACTGTTTACTCCTCAACATGTAAGCTCACCTCTATTGGTGAGGGAACTGTGCCTCAGAGAAGTGAGGCAACTTACTCATCGATTCTTTGGATTGGGAAAGATAGAGCTCTAGTTGAAGAAAAATCTTTCCAATTCCAGAGTCCTAAGTGTCCTCGACCACAGCCTCCTGCTTCTCCTCAGGAGATGTGTTCTTTCATCCTATGTGAAGTTCACCTGGAGAACTTCCCTTGGATCCTGCATGATTTGGAGCGTCCTTACTTTGTACTCAGCCTATGTTCCTGTTCAAATTGATGCTGGCTTTCTAAACACTCAGCCCTTAGCTTTTGCTTATCCTGGAGGAGAATTCAAGGGTGCTCCCCAAGCTTCCTTCACTCTGCTGCCTCAG
>SJYA01000675.1:124624-149398 GCA_006410615.1 Neotragus moschatus | reverse complement strand
GATGCTGGGAGGGATTGGGGGCAGGAGGAGAAAGGGATGACAGAGGATGAGATGGCTGGATGGTATCACCGACTTGATGGATATGAGTTTGAGTGGACAGGGAGGCCTGGTGTGCTGCAATTCATGGGGTCACAAAGACTAAGACACGACTGAACGACTGAACTGAACAAATTTCTTAATCCTTATTACAGTTTTCATAGTTTAGTTTAAGAAATTAAGGGTATGAAAGTTTTTATCCTGTGTTTTCTTCTAGAATTTCTAATATTTTATTGTCATACCTANTGAGTGGACAGGGAGGCCTGGTGTGCTGCAATTCATGGGGTCACAAAGACTAAGACACGACTGAACGACTGAACTGAACAAATTTCTTAATCCTTATTACAGTTTTCATAGTTTAGTTTAAGAAATTAAGGGTATGAAAGTTTTTATCCTGTGTTTTCTTCTAGAATTTCTAATATTTTATTGTCATACCTAAGGCTGGAGAAGGCAATGGCACCCCACTCCAGTACTCTTGCCTGGCAAATCCCATGGACGGAGGAGCCTGGTGGGCTGCAGTCCATGAGGTCACTAAGAGTAGGACATGACTGAGATTTTCACTTTTCACTTTCACTTTCATGTGTTGGAGAAGGAAATGACAACCCACTCCAGTGTTCTTGCCTGGAGAATCCCAGGGACGAGGGAGCCTGGTGGGCTACCATCTATGGGGTCACACAGAGTCGGACACGACTGAAGTGACTTAGCAGCAGCAGCAGCATACTTAAGGCTTAATACATTAGAAACTGATTTTTTGTTTTTGCTGTAAAGCTTGAATTAAGGGTCAGTTTACAATTTTATCCTTATAGATAAGCAGTTATTCTAGAACCAGTTATTGAATAGTCTGTTCTTTTCCACTAACCCTGAATTTAGTTGTGCCTTTTGTCAAGTTTTCTATGTGCAAAGATCATTTTCTTATTTTTCCATTCTATTCCATTGCTCTATCTGTGCACCAGTTACACAGCATTAATTATTACAAGTTTTTCTGGTAGAAAAAATCTGCATGATTCTTTAGGACTCTCTTGGCTCGTTGCTCTTCCATTTAAGTTTTTATATCATTTTTAAAAATCTTTAATTCCAGTAAATAGGTATAATTTGAGGAAACACTTATATTTTTACAATATTAACTCTTCCAACAGATGAACATAACATGTATATCCATTTATTGAGAACTTTTAAAATGTCTTTTAATTCAATTTTATTATTTTCCCTATAGAAGGCGTGCTTGTTTTTTGCTATGTGTATCTCAAAGTACCATCTATTTTCAGTTGCTTGTATAAATAGCATCTTTAAAAAATTGAATTTTCTGTTTGTTGCTGGTATATAGAAATACAATTGTTTTTTGTATCTAAATCTTATAATGATTGGATGGCATCACCGACGTGATGGACATGAGTTTGAGTAGGCTCCGGGAGTTGGTGATGGACAGGGAAGCCTGGCATGCTGCAGTCCATGACTGAGCAGCTGAACTGAACTGAATCTTATGTAATTTCTACCTTGACAAATTTCCATGATAATTTCAGTAGTTTGTATATCCCTCCGTGTGTTGTCTATGTAGATGACCATATCATCTATAGATGACATTTTCTCCCCTTCCATTACTTTTCTATCATTTTATCCTTAAGACCTACAGTACAATGTTGAATACCTATGATAGTGAGTATGCTTATATTGTCCCTTAAAGTGAACACTTTTAGCATATTACTACTGAATATACATTCTCTTTTTGTACATACTGATGAATTTGCTGTTTGAGCTATATCTTTTCTTTTTCTCCTTATGTTTTTTGTATTAAGTTATAACTCATAAAACCAGAGTGGATTACTTCTTTCCACTGTCTTTTAAAGAGTTTATGTGAAATATGAATACTCTTTTCCTTGAAAGAATTAGGATTGTCCTATAGAACCATTTGAGCCTTGTGTTTGATCTATGAGGGGAAAAATGATAAATCTAATTTCTTCAATGGCTATAGACTAGTTTCTACTTATTGGATTTGCTTAAGTGATTTGACCATTTCACGTACTTCAAAAGTTCTGGGCATACAGTTATTTATAATACCCTCTGCTTGATTTCTGCAGTATTTGTATATTTTCCTTTCCCCAAATTATTTATCTGTGACTTTTTCAGTTTCATTTGTCAGTTTTCTTAGGCTTTCTGAAGAAATATATTTTAGCATTGTTCATTCCACCCGTTGAATCTTTATTTTATCACCCACTTTTATCTTTATATCTAATTTCTTTCAAGTTATTCTGCTTTTCTAATTTTTTAAAGTTGCATATTAGGCTCATTTACTTTCAGATTTTCTTCTTCTCTAACCCAAGTACCCGAGACTATTGAATTATCTTCTCTGCAATCAAAAGTGATGGTTCTCACACATGAAAAGATGCTTGAGGTCACTCATTATCAATGAAATGTAAACCAGCACTACAGAGAGGTATCACTGTATACCAGTCAGAAAGGCCATTATCTAAAAGTCTACAAATAATAAATTCTGGAGGCGGTAAGAGAAAAGGGAACCCTCCTACAGTGTCTGTGGGAGTGTAAATTGGTATAACCACTACAGAGAACAGTATGGAGGGTCCTTAAAAAACTAAAAATAGAGTTAGCATACAGTCCAGTAATCCCCCTCCTGGGTATATAACAAGAGGAAAAGTGAAGTGAAAGTGCTAGTCACTTAGCCATGTCCAACTCTTTGCAATCCCATGTACTGTACCCAGTCAGGCTCCTCTGTCCATGGAATTCTCCAGGCAAGAATACTGGAGTGGGTAGCCATTCTCTACTTGGCCATAAAAATGACATAATGCTGTTTGCAAAAACATGGATACACCTAGAGATGACCATACTAAACGAAGTAGGTCAGACGGAAAAAGACACATACATGATATCACTCTTATGTGGAATACAGTTTTTAAAATGATATGATACTTATTTACAAAACAGAAATAGATTCACAGATTTTTGAAAACAAACTTATGGTTACCAAAGGAGAAATATTACCAGAGGGTAAGAGAGGGATAAATTAGGAGTTTGGCATTAATATACACATACTACCATATATAAACTGGATAACCAACAAAGACCTACTATGCAGCACAGGGAACTCTGCTTAGTATTCTGTAATAACCTATGTGGGAAAAGAATCTGAAAGAGAATGAATGTATGCATATATATAACTGAATCACTATGTTTAAACCTGAAAATAACACAATATTGTAGAGCAGCTACACTCCTATGTAGCTGAAGAAGCAACACAACGGTTTCTTCATTTTGGCAGTGACTTTTTTTTTTTTTTTTTTCCAATTTCCAGTTTTCTCTATAGCCCCATAACCAACATCACTGTCTCTCTTTAGAGATGGCCAGATGGCCAGTGCTTCCTTTCTCAGTGGTTTGACTCCCAGATCTACAGGGGGGTTTCTTAACTCCTGAACATCAGCACCCTCTAATCAGAGATCTGGGTTCCAGCTCCATAAAGTCCCTTTTCCAAGCTATTAGAGTCCAAGAGCAATCACCTCTTCCTTTCCCCCCAACAGCTTATAAGTAATAGGTAATGCTTATGGTTACTATCGCTGTTACCTCAGTTTTCCTCAAGTCTCTTTACACAATTCCTATGTTAATTTTATCTTTTTCCCTGAATGAACCCTGACTGATAAAGTCATGTACTATATGGGCCAACTAATTCTTTATGAGTCAGTTTTCATATTTTCTATCATTCTAGATTTTGAAACATTACATCTGCTTGAAATTTAGCTTTGTATACTTCAAAATAACTTCTGCCTGATTCTGCAGTTTAGTTATCCTTTTCACTTTCAGACTTTAAGAAATAAAAATATATTCTTTTAATATGAGTATGCTCATTGCATCTTGGAAATTTTTATATATAGTTTTTCATTCATATTTGGTTCTAAGTATTTTAAATTTCTGGGTGGTTTCTTTTACCCATAGATAATTAGAGCATGTGAATTTAAACATGAGTTTAAAAAATTCCCCTTTTGGTAGTTATTATCTAACTTAATTTTCTCGAGGTCAGAGAGTAGGACATGTATAATACAGGTTTTTGAAATTAAGGAGTTGCTTTATGTCCAGATCATAATGTATTTCAAAAGAACATTCCATGTGTGCTTGAAAACATTCTAATAGTGAGCTCAGAATCTGATATATGCACATTAGATCAAGCTTTTTAATTAGGTACAAATTCTCATCCTGAGTGATTTCTTGGCCTACTTTTAAAATCAGTTACTGAAATTGATATGCTATATCTTTGTTTATTTTTGTTTTGTTATATTCACTCATTTATTCTTTAGATTCCATATATAAGTGATAATACAGAGTATTTGTTTTTCTCTGACATTTTTTCTCTTGTGTTTTTATTTTTTAAATTATTAGAAGTAGGATAACATTTATAGGAGACTTGGAAAATACAAAGCAAGGTTACATATAGTTCCACTATATATTTTTTTAAATAGACAAATTAAGATTTTTAGTTGGAGGTTTAATACCAAACTCTCAAAAATTAATAGAATGAAAATACAGAAAAGTATAAGGATATAGCAGACTTGAAAAGCACTATGAATCTATTCAACATAATTAAGATTTATACAGTTTTCATATAACAGTAAGATACAAATTCTACTCAAGTTCCCTGGAACAGTGGAATATATCTAGGGCCACAAAACAAGGGACACAAATTTCATGATCTAAGGTATTGGAAGCATACGGACTTTGTTCTCTTACCATTGTGGAATTATGTTAGAAATGAATATCAAAAGATATTCAAAAATTACCCACATATTTTCAAGTGAAATGTGACATTTACCAAGAGAGACCATTGATTTAGCCATTGAAAGCCTCAACATAGTTAGAAGACTGAAAAACCACAGAAGGTGATTACAGAGAAAAAGCATTTAAATGAGAAATAGATGTGATATATCTTTAACTATGATGGTAGATTTACCTGTCCTTGTAATTTATATTTAAATCTATGTTTTAGTTATGTATAACTTCAGAATTACATATATTCTCTTGGTGGATTGGCAATTGTATATAATTGTAACTCTCTTTATTTTGAATATTGCTTTGGTTTTAAAGCCTGTTTTGTTTGGTTTCATTTAGCTCTATCAACTTTGCTTTGGTTAGTATTTGTATATTTTCTCATCCTTTTACTCTCTATCTTTCAGTGTCTTTATTTAGTTGATGTATGATGGTAAGAATCCCTTAGAAAAAAATAGAGTAGCCCTCATAGTCAACAAAAGAGTCCGAAATGCTGTATTTGGGTGCAATTTCAAAAATGACAGAATGTAATCCAAGTCTATCCCCCAACCACTAATGCCAAACAAGCTGAAGTTGACAGTTCTATGAAGACCTATAATACCTTCCAGAACTAACACCAAAAAAAGATGTCCTTTTCATCACAGGCAACTGGAATGCAAAAGTAGGAATTCAAGAGAGATCTGGAGAAACAGGCAAGTTTGATCGTGGAGTACAGAATGAAGCAGGGCAAAGGCTAACAGTTTTGCCAAAAGAACGCACTGGTCATAGCAAACACCCTCTTCCAACAACACAAGAGAAGACTCTACACATGGGCATCAGCAGATGATCAATATTGGAATCAGGTTGATTATACCCTTTGCAGCCAAAGTTGGAGAAGCTCAATACAGTCAGCAAAAACAAGACCAGAAGTTGACGACTGTGGCTCAGATCATGAACTCCTTATTGCAACATTCAGACTTAAACTGAAGAAATTAGGGAAAACCACTAGGCCATTCAGGTATGATGTAAATCAAATCCATTATAATTCTACAGAAGTGACAAATAAATTCAAGGGATTCCATCTGACAGACAGAGTGCCTGAAGAACTATGGATGGAGGTTTGTAACATTACACAGGAGGCAGTGATCCAAACCATTGCCAAGAAAAAGAAATGCAAAAGGCAAAATGGTTGTCTGAGGAGGCTTTACAAATAGCCAAGAAAGAAAGAGAAGCTAAAGGCCAAGGAGAAAAGAAAAGATATACCCATCTGAATGCAGAGTTCCAAAGAATAGCAAGGAGAGATAAGAAAGCCTTCCTAAGGCTTTCTGCAAAGAAATACAGGTAAACAATAGAATGGAGATCTAGAAAACAATAAAGTAGAGATCTCTTCAAGAAAATTAAAGATACCAAGGGAACATTTCATACAAAGGTGGCACAATGGACAGAAAAGGAATGGACCTAACAGAAGCAGAAGATACTAAGAAGAGGTGGCAAGAATATACAGAAGAACTGTACAAAAAAGATCTTAATGACCCTGATATCCATGATAGTATGATCATTCACCTAGAGTCAAACATCTTGGAGTCCAAAGTCAAGTGGGCCTTAGGAAGCATCACTATGAACAAAGCTAGTGGAGGTGATGGAATTCCAGTTGATCTATTTTAAATCCTAAAAGATGATGCCATGAAAGTGCTGCACTCCATATGCCAGCAAATTTGGAAAAGTCAGAAGTGGCCACAGGACTGGAAAAGGTCAATTTTCATTCTAGTCCCAAAGAAGGTTAATGTCAAAGATTGTTCAAACTACTGTATAACTGCTCTCATTTCACATATTAGAAAAGCAATACTCAAAATTCTCCAAGCCAGTATTCAACAATATGTAAACAGAGAACTTCCAGATATTCAAGCTGGATTTAGAAAAGTCAGGGGAAACAGATATCGAATTGCCAACAGCCACTTGAATCATAGAAAAAGCAAGAGAATTCCAGAAAAGCATCTTCTTCTGCTTCATTGACTGTGCTAAAGCCTTTAACTGTGTGGATCATACAAACTGTGGAAAATTCTTAAAGAGATGGGAATACCAGGCCACCTTAACTGGCTCCTGAGAAACCTGTATGCGGGTAAAGAAGGAAAAGGTAGAACTGGCATGGAACAATGGACTGGTTCACATTTGGGAAAGGAGTATGTCAAGGTTGTATATTGTCACCCTGCTTATTTAACTTATATGCAGAGTACATCATGAGAAATGCTGGGCTGGATGAAGCACAAGCTGGAATCAAGCTTGCTGGGAGAAATATTAATAACCTCAGATATGTAGATAACACCATCGTTATGGCAGAAAGCGAAGAGAAACTAAAGAGCCTCTTTGATGGAGGTGAAAATGGAGAGTAAGAAAGCTGGCTCAATATTCTGAAAACTAAGATCATGGCATCCAGTGCCATCACTTCACGGCAAATAGATGGAGAAACAATGGAAACAGTGAGAGACTTTATTTTCTTGGGCTCCAAAATCACTGCAGATGGTCACTGCAGCTGTGAAATTGAAAGATGCTTGCTCTTTGGAAGAAAAGCAATGACAAACCTAGACAGTGTATTAAAAAGAAGGGACATCACTTTGCTGACAAAAGTCCATCTAGTCAAAGCTTTGGTTTTTCCAGTAGTTATGTATGGATCTAAGAGTTGGATCACAAAGAAGGGTGAGCATGGAAGAATTGACGCTTTTGAACTGTGGTGTTGGAAAAGACTCTTGAGAGTCCCTTGGACTGCAAGGAGATCAAACCAGTGAATCCTAAAGGAAATCAACACTGAATATTCATTGGAAGAACTGATGCTGAAGCTTCAGTACTTTGGCTACCTGATATGAAGAGCCTTCTCATTAGAAAAGACTGTGATGCTGGAAAAGATTGAATGCAGGAGGAGAGGGGATGACAGAGGATGGGATGGTTTGCTGGCATCACCAACTCAATGGACATGAGATTGAGGCAAAAATTATTTTTACAAACTTGACAGCTATTTCTCTTCATATATGCATTAGTTCTTACATATCCTAATGAAGGACAGTAAGACAATTTGCTGTTTTAAAATCTCCTTTAACCTTTATTTGCAATATACTCCACTGAATGGCTTCCCTGATAGCTCAGTTGGCAAAGAATCCACCTGCAACGCAGGATACTCTGGTTTGATTACTGGTTGGGAAGATCCGCTGGAGAAGGGATAGGCTACCCACTCCAATATTCTTGAGCTTCCCTGGTGTCTCAACTGGTAAAGAATCTGCCTGCAATGCGGGAGACCTGGGTTCAACCGCTGGGTTGGGAAGATCCCCTGGAGAAGGGAAAGGCTACCCACTTCAGTACTGTGACCTGAAGAATTCCATGGACTGTATAGTCCATGGGGTCACAAAGAGTCGAACACGCCTGAGCGACTTTCACACTTCACACACACTACTGAATGGATATTTATACTTAATTCATTGGATGAGTGTCTCTAAAGAAGTTTTTGTTACCTGAATTATTTTCATCTTCCTTAATAATGCAATTTGAGTGATCCCTGAAGACTGAGTTAAGACAACTTTCTAAGCCAAACCCCTGGTGACTTAAGAAAAACAGAATTGGTGGCAAGTGTCAACAGGACTCAAGTGTGAAATCACAATAGGGCAAAATGCAGTTGCAGGACTGTGGAATCAGCTATGTAATTATAAACTTCTGTCATATGTCTTCCACTTCTGAACTTGTCAATAAAAATTTTATAAATATATATATTTAAAGATATAGTGGTTTTATATACACCTGTAATTTTTCAGAACAAAATGAATTTAACTAGTACACTTAGGGAGACAGCTGTGACAGGGTTATGTCTGAGACAAAAATTGAAAATCAGAATATCTGCCCATTCTCCAAACATAGATATATTCTCAACAGGAGATTGAATGATCTTTCTACACAACCTCTTAGGAATTTACCTCATCATGTAAATTCCCTTATAACATGGGTTTCCCTCACTGTTCAAGTCTAGGACAAAGCCTCAATATTTCCTACCTGATGACAAATACTCTATGGAACTGAGTGAAACTTGGGTAACTAACAAGGTACAAAACAAACCCTGAATTCCCCAATACTCTAGCCACACATGATGCCTTTTGGTGACTGCTACATGAAAACAATGTGTTCACTCTAGTATACTTAATTGATTCTAAGAATTCAATATGGGATACATACCTGGAGACACACACTATCACAGCCCTATTTGTAGCTTCATCATGGATATCAGAATCTGCACATACGTTTTGTTTGGGTACTAGGAAGTAGGGGAAATAATTCCTCCATGCTTTGAACACATAGTTCATACTTGACCCAGGCAGTCTGCTAATTATGAAGGAGTTTGTTTTTTATATTTTATAAGTAGGATGTATGAAGACAAGGAAGAAACTCTTCCTTTATATCTGCAGAGAAACAAGACTTCAAGGGTATATGCAGCATAACCAGTATGGGCTGAGGGTACAGCTGTCTATGGGAAAGCAGCACAGCTTTATGTCAGCTCACTGTCTCCAGGCATAAACTTTACCGTAGTCATATTTTAAGAAACGAATGAATATTTTTTTACTAAAGTAAAAGCTGTGTTTCCTGGAAACAAACACAATCAAATAACATTTCAAAAATGCACAGTTCCAGACACTTCAACTAACTCAATGGTTTAGTAACTAACAACATGCTACTAATAGAAATTATAATCACTTTAAACTGATTTTTGAGTTATTTTGTCAGAGGCTTGCCATAAAAAAACATTTGAATAGTTAGCTATTTTAATTAATTATGTATATATACAGAGAACTAATCTTTAGTTTCAAAAAATAAAAATGCTTTTGTTTATGGCTCCTCATGCTTAAACCTTTGTATTTTGGCTGTTCTGTTTACTATGAATCCCTAGATTTACATGAAGGCCATCTAAAAATTATCTGTGGGCATGAATCTTTGTGCTCTAAGTATTTTCACTAGGATTCTTTCTTTTAAAATTTTGCTCACATTTTGCTGGTATCAATGGGAGGCTTTAGGATAAACCCTTTCAACTGGGAGTGTATACACACTAAAATAGAAATCACTAAAGTTTGACTTTTTTCTGAGGTATGCTGTCCATGGTTTAGGCTGTGTGTCTGTCCTAAATACTAAACATCTAGCTACTGATTTGGGTCATGCAAGCAGAGGCTGGGGTGCAAACCCTTTGAACAAAGGTGTTATAAGGGGGATTGTTTCAGGTGACTGTTTAGTGGCCCTATAAAGACCCTAAACATATCTCCGGACACTCACCAAACAGTTATGGGCTCTTTTTCATCTGTCACGTAAAACACTGGGTTTAGCAATTGTGGCTATCATCTATTTAGAAAGTCACACACAAAATATTTGGCATCTTTCCCACAGGAAAATGCATGCATGATGCAGCAAACGGGCACGTAATGCTGCTAAAATTCCTGGAAGGGTTACTTCTACCTAAAAATCACGTCACCTGTCAATGTATAGCAGGGTGCCTTCCAGTGAATTCAGCTGAATGAGGTATCATTGTGGACCATCCCCTTGGCCTTGCATTTCCACCCTAGGGAATTATTACAGTGCCTCTTCCTTCCTCACATTTCAAAACTCCAAGTCCAACTGCTTGTATATTTGATAGAAAGGAAACCATCCAGAGAGAGCTAAGTCCAAATGGGGATCCCTGAAAAGCTGGTCAATGTTATTCTAAACAGAGAATAAAAAGGTAGTAGAAAAGCCCTTTGGTCTTTGTCCTGTGGTTTTTAGAACTTTGTGCCTTACTGATTATTTCCAAACAATCTAAATTCCTTCCAGAGAAGAAAGTCAACCATGATTTTGTCAAATGCCTTAGCAAGCGTGTCTATTTCTCCCAGTGAATGCTCCATTCTAATTCTCCTTTCTATCTGCCTGGAGCCGGGTCTTGCTCACTAAGCACTGGTGGGAGGACTGGTGGGTAAAATGCTATTTGTGCTTCACTGATATGCATAGTGGAAACCTCTATTTGTGGCATCATCTTGAATCCAAAGAGCAAGGCAGAAGGGCTTGTTTGCATCTAAGAGGGTAAAATAAAGGCCAATTCTCACAGAGAATCACAGAGAAATACAGAGGGGTATTTATTAATTTCCAGGTGACTGGCTTAAGTCCTTTGCTGGTTTTAAAACAACCAAATGCTTCTGAGAGTCCATAATTCAAATGAATGTCAGAACCCTGCCAGCAGGTTTCAAAGATACAGATTTATTTAATTTTTTTAGTCCTGGAGAAAACAAGAATAAAATCCAGCAGGAGCCTTTTGCTGCAAATTCTATTGTAAAGCACTAATATGACAACAAAGACTAGTTCTCTAAACTGTCTCACCTTATTGGAAGTATGCAGGAATTTACTCATACTATCATCTTGAAATAATCAATAGATGTTTAAAACATGTGTCCTAACAAAAGGAAAGAGCTGGGCTGTTATTCGAACACTGACAATTACATAGCTTTTAGGGACAGGAAGTAAATATCTGCCTTGCTCACTCTGGACAAAGACACAATTTTGCCAATAGATTTCACTTAACTGTGAAATTTCAATGGGAAATTCCCATTTCAATGGGAATCAGAGATTATTAGAACTAGTGTTTCCTCACCCGCATGGTATCTGAAAGACTGAAAATAGCTGGGAAAGAGCTACATAGAGAGATGGCATAGAAAAAAAATTCATGGGGAAACATTAGCCTTCGCTGGTGCTTGCTGTCACTAAAATAGACTTAAGATGATGACACTTAAACAGTGGAGCACAACCTTAAAAGGCACACTTGTCAGAGAGGAAAATGCATTAAGTGGATGGTGGGAGAAGGCTACCAACATTTTGCCTAATTATAATTTGTTCTGAAATTTTGGCCCAGTCCCCAAACTTGTGTTTTACTTCTAAATTGCAGATGATTGGGTTTGCCCAGTAGAGATGAGTGATCCAAACTTTACCCTGGCTGCATCCCTCAGGGTCTTGCCACTGACTCTTGGTTGAGATGTGGAATAAAGTTCACAGTAAGGTGTCAGAATCTTCCCAGATCCCCAGAATTATGCACACAGTCACTCACCCACACACTCCCCTACAGAGGTGGGTGAGGCCGTATCCGAGGACCAGCTCCTGGTCTACTGCTTGAGCTGCTGGCAGGGCAGATGCTCCCCTGGGGCCATCTGCTCCCTGCTGGGGACAACCAGTGCTTTGCCTCAAACATTCATAACCTCGGGCCTTCCCAGATGGTGCTAGTGGTAAAGAATCCACCTGCCAATGCAAGAGACATAAGAGACAGGGGCTTCGATTCCTGGGTTGGGAAGATCCCCTGGAGAAGGAAATAGCAACCCAGTCTAGTATTCTTGCCTGGGAAATCCCATTGACAGAAGAGCCTGGCAGGCTACAGTCCATAGGGACGCAAAGTCTGACACAATCGAAGCGACTTAGCACATTCATAGTCTCTGTACTGGTTATCTAGTTTCTAGATTTTGTTCTTACTGATTTGGGTCCAGTCCTGAATTCACTTTTCCCACAAAACATTCTCTACCCAAGTGATGCCCTCAAAGGCATTTCCAGAACACATCAGCCACCCCTAAGGCCCTTCTTACTTACTGCCTCAACTCACAGAGATCTACACACGTCTTAGCTTTAAACCCACTAAGGACCAGTTTTCACTTTCTTAAAGTTCCTATATCCTTACCATTGAATAAATGCCTTAAACATAAAACAATGAAATCAATGTTGGATAAATATTCATGGATTTCACTTTAGAGAATAGATCTTTTTCAAGATAATTTAGGTTTCCTTTAAAATGCTCTATGAACACTGACTNCTTTCTTAAAGTTCCTATATCCTTACCACTGAATAAATGCCTTAAACATAAAACAATGAAATCAATGTTGGATAAATATTCATGGATTTCACTTTAGAGAATAGATCTTTTTCAAGATAATTTAGGTTTCCTTTAAAATGCTCTATGAACACTGACTTCTTAATGACGTTCTAGCTTCAGTACTTTTATAAAAAGAATAATTATCTTTTAATGGTTTCCTTGGTACGTCCAGTTTTTTTGTATGGAAAATTTCCAAGGCAAACTCAGAGGATTTGGAACTCTTTGGAAGGCATCTAAATGCTATAATAATTCATGCTGCAGCAAAAAATTTTGCCAAAGAAGTAAGGTCTTTCGGTGTGTTAGTCTTCCATTTTGAAATAGAACTCATAATGTTTTGCAATTTTTAAGTATATCTAAGCCATCCAGTTGACTCTGTCTCTCAGTTTTAAAGAGGATACTAATTCAAGAGTGCTCGATTTTTTTTTTTTCTGCAAGTCTGTGTTCAAATTCCCTGGTTCATAATGATCTAAACCTCTCTCTAAAATTTAGACTGGAGCAATGCGTTTCAGCTTTGGCACTTCTGACACTTGAACTGGATAACTGTTTCCCCGGCGCCTCTCCTGTGCATCGTAGGATGTTTAGTACCACTTCTGGCGTCTGCTCACTAGAAGCCAAGAGCACTCTTCCATCACTCCCCTCCCCCTCCCCCCGGGGACAACAGAAAATGCCCCTACACATTGACTAATGTCCCTGGGGAGAATATTCCTTTTCCCTGTGATCCCCAGATCAGCAGCAATGACATCATCTGTAAACTTATTAAAAGTGCAAATTTTAAGCCCACCTGACCTACTGAAGCAGAATTTCTGTAGCAGTATATGCCAAATGGTCACTGAACAAGTTCTCTAGATGATTTTAACATGCAATAAAGTTTGAGATCCACAAAGGCCCAGACCCAACTAAGTAGGATAGGACCTGGCTTTTGTATGGATGATTCTGATGATTCTCATACTGATCAGAGCTTGAGAGTCACTAGAGCTAAGGTTCCTAAACTTGTCTGTGCCTTAGAATTGTGTAGGGCAGTGTGGGGAGGTGGGCAGGGATCATTTTAAAATTCCAAAGCTCAGGTTAGATTTCAGACCAATTACATTACAACCTCAGGGCTGGGGAGGGTGGGACACAGTCATCAGTATATTTGAAGCTCAAGTATTGGCTGCATATTAGACCCAATCAGGGAGCTTTTGAAAACACTTGTGACTGATCCCATTTTCCAACAATTAAATCAGAACTCTTAAGATGGGATTCAAGCATTAGATCTTTTCTTCTGTAAAATACAATGTTCTGGATGATTCCCATGTGCATCCAGGGGCAAAATCTACTGCTCTAGNCTGATCCCATTTTCCAAAAATTAAATCAGAACTCTTAAGATGGGATTCAAGCATTAGATCTTTTCTTCTGTAAAATACAATGTTCTGGATGATTCCCATGTGCATCCAGGGGCAAAATCTACTGCTCTAGATCTGAACAAAATCTACTGCTCTAGTTTTGAGAGGCAGAATGGTGTAATTAGGGAGGCAGACCTTGGATTCCAACTCCCTGGGATTGAACCGCAGCTTTCCCACTTCCTGTTGGAGCACTGCTAAGCCCCCACATACTCATTTGTCAATTGGGGAAGATAATAACCATGCTTATCCAGGGGGTGCTTGTGAGAATTACATGGAATGACCAGTTAAAGCACTCTGCATAGTAACCCCTCAGAATAAGCACTCACTAAAATTTGATAATTTTTAAAGCAAAATCTTGAGATTAAACATTAAAAAGATCTCTTCAGAGATAAATATCTATAGGCAGATGTGTAATTCTTATTCCAAGCAAGACAAACCTGTTGGTATCTTGACACAGAGTTGTGTTTCTAGCAAATGGAGCTCAGCTACAAGTTCTGGAAACTTAATTTCAAATAAGGTATTTCAGTATTGCCACCCACCCACCCAGGTACCCATGCAAAGAAGGCATGTAATGAAAACACCCTTGCTTTGCTCCTGTCCTTCATGGTTTGCTGGCGTCTACAGAGACTCTGACCATGGCTTCTTTGAGACTGTATGATTAGCATTAGTTGTCCTCCCCCTATGTATCTCCCATTACCCTATGTTCCCCCCGNACCCACCCAGGTACCCATGCAAAGAAGGCATGTAATGAAAACACCCTTGCTTTGCTCCTGTCCTTCATGGTTTGCTGGCGTCTACAGAGACTCTGACCATGGCTTCTTTGAGACTGTATGATTAGCATTAGTTGTCCTCCCCCTATGTATCTCCCATTACCCTATGTTCCCCCCGTTAGCCTATGTACTCCCCTATTGGCCTCAAGAGCATGCTCCCTTTAGTATTCTCTATCCTATTCACCAGCTGCCCCTGTAATTCAAAGATCCCTTGAATCTTTGCAGCCTCTCCCCTGTTCATGAACTTCTGGATGCAGAGGACAAGGTTGACATTTTGGCAGAGGTTCATGACATTCACAGAAATGTCTCTCCATAGTAAACATAGCTCAGAACCAGCAGATTCTAAGACATCGCTATAGATCTNCCTAAAGTAGTGAGTGGCTCTGAACATGTCTTCCTAGACATCCTATGTTGCTCCTAGTAACACTGAAAATAATTTTAATTCTAACACGTCAAAATCAAAGAGCTATAGACACCTAAAGCTTTAACTTTAGAAATTTTTTCATGTGAAATTGCAAATTATTTGCTAATATTGCTAAAAGTTGGACATGACTGAGCTACTTCACTTTCACTTTTCTCTTTCATGCATTGGAGAAGGAAATGGCAACCCACTCCAGTGTTCTTGCCTGGAGAATCCCAGGGACGGGGGAGCCTGGTGGGCTGCCGTCTATGGGGTCGCATAGAGTCAGATACGACTGAAGTGACTTAGCAGCAGCAGCAGTACTTGATAATATTCTAAGATCAAAGGCTGCCAACAATGAGTGCCCAGGTATTTTCAGACTTCAAGGATTCTTTGCTAGAGTCTGCCAAATTTTATTTTTTTTCTTTCTCTAACAGCTGCTACCTACACATTCCACAGCTGTTTCTCTGGTATGCCCACTAGAAAAGTTGCTACTTCCTCCAACTAACCCTAGAGTTTAATGAACATTACAGAAACAAATTACATGCCTAATGATAGTGTTGCTTCTCCCAGATAAGTTTATAAAACAACTTTTAATGAACATAATCACAGAGAGATGCCAATCCTACCTTCAGAAAGACAGATTACAGGGAGATGACGATTATTATCTAGCCATTTTCCTAACAAAGTGACAAGGAAGTCACATGCACCGGCAGATACCTTGAAGAGATGCTGCTAATTGCCACCCACCATTCACCTAAGGATGCATGACTAACAGACTCAAATGGCAATCACTGAGGAAGTTGGTGAGAAGGAAGATTCTGAAGACAGATGCCCACTAAATGAGCCTGATGGGTGAACAAAGACATTGACTCTGAGCAGAAGCTAAACAAGCACATTCAAATGACTTAGAGATTTTTTTTAAAAAGAGTTTTAGGGGTTACAAGTATCTTGCATTCTAGTTGAATATACCAGCACTAGCCTCTGTGAATAATTGGAAACTTAATCTTTTAAAAATATGGTGCTATAAAACAAACACACAAACTGAATGAAACATGAAACAGTGCTGAATTCACCTTATACAATATTAAGATATTTTGCTGACCCTCGACTCCTTCACTTTTCTGTCCCTCCCCATGTGTGGCAACTTGTCTAAGTTAGTTGTATTCATTCTTTGTATAACAGATGTTGAAACTTTCATTAACTCACTAGGAGACTTTGACCAGGTCACTCTGTTTCTTCATCTGTAATTGCAATCACTGGATGAGACCATACTTGCATGGTCTCATGCAAGAGAATGAATATAGATGAAATCTATATTCATCACTCAATGACCCCTAGAGAAGAAGGGATCTGTGTGTTGGTTTCTCCTCCTCCTTCCTCAAGGCCATTGAAGGGGCAGGAAGACCTGATATACATGAATGATGCTGAGAGGGAAAGAGAGGGGGCTACTCCTCATTCATTCTCTACACTCAGATAATGAACAGAAAGGTGTTTGACCCTGCAGGCAAGTGTTGCTCACACCACCATCATTCGACTTACAATCCCATTTGAATCAGGCTTTTCTCACATCTCCACTAAACCTAAGATCCAAGGTTTTTAAAATACTGCACTTCAACCTTTAAGTCAGAGGCATACAGAGAAGTTAAATAGCTGAGAAATGTTTCTTTAGAGTAGATTCAAAATGCGGTCTTGGCAGGCATTACTACAAAGATGAAAAGACCCTTCTACCTTGCCATAATTTAACCCTCCAATATGTAAGCAGAAGCATAATCAAGATTAGACTGGTGGCAAATCTTGTTCTTTGGTTGACTTTTTAGTTTTTAAAAAATGAAGTGAGTTCATCATTTAAATCCATGGGTAATATATTTTTATTGTAGAAAAGTTAGAAAACAATAAAAATTAAAACAAATAGTAAGGCTGTAAAGATCTCAGGTTCTGGATTAGAAAACACTTTAGGCTGGAAAACCTGCACCAATGCCTTATAGCTGTGTGCTCTTGGTCAGATTACTGAATATCTGTAAATATCACTTTCCTCACCTGTAAAGAATATAAAATCTCTATTAGAGGGCTGCTGTGAGGACTATATTTAATAATGTAGTTAAGGCAATTACTGTGTACAGTTCCTGGCAAATAGCAAGTGTGCCATAGAAGGTAGTTGTTGTTATTAGTCACTATACTTTCACTGATAACTTTTGCTGATCTTCGCCAGTATCATTATAGAATGCTTTCAAAATCCAAGGTTCTGGCATCTACAAGGCTTTTGTACACATGAGTTATTTTTCATTGTCCTAGACATTGAAATAACAAGTGAGACTGACTGTTTTCCAATCCCTTGGAAGGCAAATTTAAATGCAAAACTGTTTGACAGGAGTAGATACTACGCCTCAGAAAATACCACACAGATACTGCCAACTGGTATGTTGATGTCACAAGTGGATATATATTCCATCTAACAGGATATAAGAATTTATTAAATGCCTATTATATCATGACCTCACTTGTTTTAACACTGTTCTTCCATACAATGGAGAAGGCAATGGCACCTCACTCCAGTACTCTTACCTGGAAAATCCCATGGACGGAGGAGCTTGGTAGGTTGTAGTCCATGGGGTCACTAAGAGTTGGACACAACTGAGTGACTTCACTTTCACTTTTCACTGTCATGCATTGGAGAAGGAAATGGCAACCCACTCCAGTGTTCTTGCCTGGAGAGTCCCATGGACAGGGGAGCCTGGTGGGCTGCCGTCTGTGGGGTCGCACAGAGTTGGACACGACTGAAGCGACTTAGCAGGAGCTTCCATACAAGGTCTCATTTGACCAGATACTTTTTCTCTTTTCCCAAACTCTTCCAAACACTCTACACCATAGGCTAAAAAAACCTTTCAATCTGAAGCAGGATAGAAAAGATCCTCCATGACCTAACTTTATCATTCTATTCTCTTTATAATCTTCAAGTTCTAGTCAAGATGGATTCTTCAGATAGACTCTCCCATATCCCCGTTAATATTCTTGTCTTTTTTTGAATATGTTTTCTTGACCCTTCACCTTTCTGACAAAGCCTACCTATGCCTCAAGTCCAGCGTTCCTCTCCTATTCTCCTTTGCTGCCTTCCATACACTGATTTCATTAGTCATTTCATTCTGAGCTCTTATGGTATTTGTTACTTCTCCTTCTTTTATAGATTTTTCCTCCTATATTTGTCTCAAATTTTAAAGTAAATGATAAGGCCTTCAGGGGAAAGGTCTGTGTCCGGGAATGTCTACATCTCTCAGATTATATCTCTCAAAGAAGAAAAACCTCTACACATGGAAATGTGTGTGAGTGCATGCTAAATTGCTTCAGTCACATCAGACTCTACAATCCTATGGACTGCAGCCCGCCAGGCTCCTCTGTCCATGGGATTCTCCAGGCAAGAATACTGGAGTGGGTTGGCAGGCCCTCCTCCAAGGGATGTTCCCAACCCAGGGAGTGAACTTGTGTCTCTTACGTCTCCTGTATTGGCTGGAGATTCTTTACCCCTGGCACCACCATAGAAAGTGAAGTCACTCAGTCGTGTCTGACTCTTTGCGACCCCATGGACTATAGCCTATCAGGCTCCTCTGTCCATGGGATTTTTCAGGCAAGAGTACTGGGGTGGATTGCCATTTCCTTCGCCAGGGGATCTTCCCAACTCAGGAATTGAACCCAGGTCTCCTGCAATGCAAGCAGATGCTTTTACCATCTGAGCCACCAGGGAAGCCCCAGCACCATCACACTTAGTTCTATTTGATGATCATGGCAAATTTGCTGTCTCATGTGGGGAGGAATTGCTAGCTTTACTTTAGCAGATAAGGAAACCACATCTTAAAGAGGGGTGAAAGGAGATGTGTCCTAAGCTACATTAGCTGGCGAGACTGACTAAACACAATCTTCGGATTCCTAATCCAGTGGGCCTTCTACTCTATTATGAACTCCATTATAACTGCACTATCCTAGGACAGGTGGAGGTATTGATTGAAGGTAAGAACTAATCTGTAAGTTATTTACTACCTTATTGTTGTTGATCAATCGCTGTCATGTCCAACTCTTAGCAACTCCATGGATTGCAGCATGCCAGGATTCCCTGTCCACTGTCTCCCAGAGTTTGCTCAGATTCATGTCCATTGAGTTGGTGATACTATATAACCATTTCATCCTCTGTTGCCTTCTTCTTCTTTTGCCTTCTATCTTTCCCAGCATCAGAGTCATTTCCAATGAGTTGGCTCTTCTCATCAGGTGGCCAGAGTATTGGAGTTTCAGTTTCAGCAACAGTCCTTCTAATGAATATTTAGGGTTGATTTCCTTTAGGACTGACTGGTTTGATCTCCTTGCTGTCCAAGGGACTCTCAAGAGTCTTCTCCAGCACCACAGTTCAAAAGCACCAATTCTTTGGCACTCAGAGTTCTTTATGGTCCAACTCTCACATCTGTACATGACTACTGGAAAAAGTACATGACTACTATGGCTTTGACAATACAGACCTTTGTTGGCAAAGTAATGTCTCTGGTTTTTAATATGCTGTCCAGGTTTGTCATAGCACTACTCCCTACTTGAGAACAAAGGACTAAGATACAATGTAGTGCTTGGAAAGGGGCTGGCCTCAAGCTATCCCAGCAAATCACAACTGAGATTTAAAACAGAATTGGACAAAGCAGGGCCCCTGCTTGCTTGGCAAGGGCTATATTTTATATGTATCAGTAATCAAAAGCCCTGTTTATACTAGACAAACCATAGGTATTTCATATACTCCCTTTGTGCAATTGTGTGTATTTTCAGGAAAGAAAAAAAATTCAGTGAAAGTAAATTCAGATCAGTACACTGAGAGAGGGAGGAAATGATCTTCTGACTATGATAAAAAGAGAGGAAACCACACCTTGAAATTGATTAGCAAAGAAACATGAAACATGCCTCACGTGTCGCAGAATACATTCTAATATTCTAATGACTAGGCATTTGGGTCACTAGCTCCTCCTGCACAAATAAGTTGTCTCTAGAGAACCAGGAAGAAACCTACAGGCTAACCCCTGTTCACTCCTCAGAGTTTCTTATCACCAGGGTTGGCTTCATGAGCACGTGACCTGTGTAGTCACAGGGACCTAAAAGAGTCCCATGTTTGGCTTAATGCTTTGTTGTCACCGCCTTGAAATTCTTAATTTTAGAAGAAAGGGCTCTGCATTTTTACTTTGCTCTGGTTCCTAAATATTATGAAGTCAGTTCTATTTACCATCCTTCCAGTTTCTTATAATTCAAGTTTCTTTCTGAGGAATGTTGGAAGAAATGCCTCTTTTCCATAGGCCCCACTACAGGAACATTCAGAAGAGACTCTGATGGGGGAGCCTGGTGGGCTGCCGTCTATGGGGTCGCACAGAGTCGGCCACGACTGAAGCGACTTAGCAGCAGCAGCAACAGCTAAGAGAAAAAGACTATGAGACCACAGAAAGGACTCTGGAAGTGGATGGCTGGGGAGTGTGGAAAGAATCATATGAGTGGAGTACAGGAAATCAAAAATCTAGGCTTCCCGCAGTATACTAAAAAGCATTCACAACAGAATATAGTAAAAGACTAGTGCTTATGTGTTGTGGGAACCTTCTCATTATATCTACATTGGCCAGAATCTTATTAACATGATGCGTTTGGCTTTAGCTCTCTATTGTGAAAAGTGAGACAACTTAAAAGGAAAGAAACAAATAATTAAAAGAGTAGGAAATGGAATCCATTAAAAATGTTAAGGTCTTGGGTTATATTGTGTAGAAATATCTGAAGTTTATAGCTTCCAAAGTGTATGAAGAACTATCACTTGGGCAATTATTTTTCTAGTTTTGTAAGGAGACTCTCCCTGGATGGGATGAGCCTAAGATTATGGGAACTTTCAAGGTACTGAATGGCAAGAAGCAAGTTNACTTCATGGCAAATAGATGGGGAAACAATGGAAACAGTGAAAGACTTTATTTTCTTGGGCTCCAAAATCACTGTAGATGGTGATTGCAGCCATGAAATTAAAAGACACTTGCTCTTTGAAAGAAAAGCAATGATAAACCTAAACAATGTATTAAAAAGCAGAGGCATTACTTTGAATACAAAGGTCTGAATAGTCAAAGCTATGGTTTTTGCAGTGATCATGTATAGATGTGAGAACTGGACAATAAAAAAGGCTGAGCGCCAAAGAATTGATGCTTTTGAACTGTGGTATTGGAGATGATGCTTGAGAGTCCCTTGGACAGCAAGGAGATCAAACCAGTCAATCTTAAAGGAAATCAACCATGAATATTCATTGCAAGGACTGATGTTCAAGCTGAAGTTCCAATACTTTGGCCACCTGATGCAAAGAGCTGACTCATTGGAAAAGACCCTGATGCTGAGAAAGATTAAAGGCAGAAGGAGAAGGGGATGACAAAGGATGAGATGGTTGGATGGCATCACTGACACAATGGACATGAGTCCACTGGACATGAGCTCCAGGAGATGGTGAAGGACAGGGACACTTGGCATGCTGCTGTTCATGGGGTATCAAAGAGTCAGACACGACTGAGTGACTGAACAGCAACAACAACAATATAATAATTTATGGTTTATATACTGATATTTAGTGGATTGTTGCACAGCCATTAAAATTATAATTTTAAATGACATAGTCAGATAAGCGGGATATTTTGTGAAGGAAAAACTCAGGTGAAAAAAAAAAAAACAAAAACCACCACCTCACATAAGTTGTACTGCCTCTAAAGTTAGCCTTTTCATTCCTCATGAGGATTTCAAAAAATTTTAAACTATTTGTATGTACATACATGCTAATAATTTAGAAAAGAATATATCAGGATATGATCCACTATTACCCCTGGAGTGAGACTAATGGTTCTGCCTCTTTTTACTTGTATGCTTTTTTAAATTTTTAATATTTCTATGGTAATCATGTGATACCTCAGAAATGAAGAAAAGTTATGTATTTATTTTTAATCATTTTCTCTGTTGGATGTGTGCTAAGTCACTTCAGTCATGTCCAACTCTGCGACTCAACAGACGGAAGCCCACCAGGCTCCCCCCAACCCTGGTATTCTCCAGGCAAGAACACTGGAGCCGGTTGCCATTTCCTTTTCCAGTGCATGAAAGTGAAAAGTGAAAGGGAAGTCACTCAGTAGTGTCCGACTCTTAGCGACCCCATGGATTGCAGCCTACGAGGCTCCTCCACCCATGGGATTTTCCAGGCAAGAGTACTGGAGTGGGGTGCCATTGCCTTCTCCAATTGGATGTGTAATGATCTAAAATAATACTTTAAGATATGGTTCATAGAATATGTATAAAAATATTATACAGAGTTCTACCATATAAAATTATAAGTATTGAGGGTTAAAATATTTGAATATTACTGATTTCTTAAAGTACAAACTGTTACATTTAGCAAGAATTAAAAAAAAATAGCTGTTTTGCTTTCCAAGAATAATTATTTAATCTCTCTTTGCATTAAGGTTATTTTATTGGAATGACTTTAATGGGCCTTGTTTAATATTCATTCAAATCTAACTATTTCTTGAAACACTACTACTTGCTAAGCATTATTCTAGATTGTGATTATTCAGTAATGGGGAAAAAAGGCAGGAAAGAAGTTTCTTTCCTTGTTCAGATTACTTTTTCTTTTTTAAAAGTATTGTCTGGATCCTGGACAAAATCTGGAAGCAGAAAAATATCAAAATGAAAATAAGCCTTCTGTGCGTAATAATGTAAAAAAGGTATATTTGGGCATAATCTTTGGAGATTATGCTGCCTTTCAAGAGCTATTTCATTTCTTATGCAAATGATAGAGTTTACACCATCATTTCCTGTTGCTAGACACACAAACTACATATTTCAGCCTCCATCACACTTAGTTTGGGGCCATGTGGCTGCTTGCTGCTGCTGCTGCTGCTAAGTCACTTCAGTTGTGTCCCACTCTGTGTGACCCCATAGACAGCAGCCCATCAGACTCCCCCGTCCCTGGGATTCTCCAGGCAAGAACACTGGAGTGGGTTGCCATTTCCTTCTCCAATGCATTGAAGTGAAAACTGAAAGTGAAGTTGCTCAGTCTTAGGGCCAATGAAATGTGAGGAAAAAAGATACCAGTCTCTCTGGGCATGTCTCTTCTTTTTCTCCTCCCCGTCATAGAGTCTAGTGGTGATGGTTTAGTCACTCAGTCATGTCCAACTCTTGGCGACCCCATGGACTGTAGCCCACCAGGCTCCGCTGTTCATGGGATTTCCTAGGCAAAAATACTGGGGTGGGTTGCTATTTCCTTCTCCAGGGACCTTTCCAACCCAGGGATCGAATCTGAGTCTCCTACATTGCAGCCAAGGTCTTTACCAACTAAGCCACTGAAACCTCGAGGCCTGTATTCTAGACAGCATGCCTAGGAGACAGAGGCAGCCTGCTATACTTGGATCAGGCTTTGATGTGAGAAATAACTATTGGGAGGGGGAGTCTGCCAATTATCATCACACAGTAAAATGTAGACTTTACAATCTCTAAAACTTATTATTTGGCCTTGGAAGAATGTGTATAACAGTGAAAGGGAATACATATGAAACAAGATACGACAGCAACAGTTCAGTTGGGTGCCCATGAGATGATGCATTTATAAATTTCACATCTTTTCAGTCTCTGGGAGCAATCATGTTTAAAACTCAGTTGCGAGTTTGTGATTTTGTGGTGACTGCGATGGGTCTCCTGCCCTCTTGAACCACCCTGATCTCCCCCAGGCATTCCTATTCACCCTTAGCAGTGTTTTAGGAGCTCCTCATCTTTCCAGTCCCATCTCTTCCACAAAGCTTTGAGGGAGATTGCAGTCCCACCATTGCAGTGAGAAAGTTCAAGCAGGGAGGTCACAGTTTGGTGATTTGAGATTGTCTCAAGGAAAGTCATTCACAGTCATGAGGACATTCCTGGGATCTCTGAAGAGGCCTGTGTGGGAAGAAACTGAGGCCTCCCATGACCTCTCAGCACCTTGCCAGCCTGTGACAGCACCAGCTTGGAAGCAGATCTTCCAGCTCCAGTCACTTCTGATGACTGCAGCTCTGTTAACATCTCAGCTGAGCCTCATGGGATGCTCTGGGCTAGAAGAACTTAGCTCACCAGTTCCTGGATTTAAGACCCACACAATCAAGATCAAGCCCTAAGCCTTTGGAGTGGGAGCACTGACTCCAAGACTCTAGACTATCAGAGAACTAACCCTAGGGGGTAACAAATAGTGAGAACTCACACAAAGGAAACCACTGGAATACAAGACCCGGCACCACCCAACCACCAGTAGCACCCTGTGCAGGACACCTCAAACAACAAACAAAACAAAAATACAAACCCAATCATCAGCAGACAGGATTACCACCTCACTCAGCCTTGCCCATCAGAGGAAAAACAAACAAGCAAATAAAAACTCAGCACAAATCTCACCCTATAAGAAGCTTACACAAACCACTGGACAAAACTTAGGATGGTGGAAACCAAAAGAAAGAAAGAATCAACCTTGAAGCCTGGGAAAAGGAGACCTCAAACACA
>SJYA01000675.1:93142-124276 GCA_006410615.1 Neotragus moschatus | reverse complement strand
TCATTGCAAGGACTGATGTTCAAGCTGAAGTTCCAATACTTTGGCCACCTGATGCAAAGAGCTGACTCATTGGAAAAGACCCTGATGCTGAGAAAGATTAAAGGCAGAAGGAGAAGGGGATGACAAAGGATGAGATAGTTGGATGGCATCACTGACACAATGGACATGAGTCCACTGGACATGAGCTCCAGGAGATGGTGAAGGACAGGGACACTTGGCATGCTGCTGTTCATGGGGTATCAAAGAGTCAGACACGACTGAGTGACTGAACAGCAACAACAACAATATAATAATTTATGGTTTATATACTGATATTTAGTGGATTGTTGCACAGCCATTAAAATTATAATTTTAAATGACATAGTCAGATAAGCGGGATATTTTGTGAAGGAAAAACTCAGGTGAAAAAAAAAAAAAACAAAAACCACCACCTCACATAAGTTGTACTGCCTCTAAAGTTAGCCTTTTCATTCCTCATGAGGATTTCAAAAAATTTTAAACTATTTGTATGTACATACATGCTAATAATTTAGAAAAGAATATATCAGGATATGATCCACTATTACCCCTGGAGTGAGACTAATGGTTCTGCCTCTTTTTACTTGTATGCTTTTTTAAATTTTTAATATTTCTATGGTAATCATGTGATACCTCAGAAATGAAGAAAAGTTATGTTTTTATTTTTAATCAGTTTCTCTGTGCTAAGTCACTTCAGTCATGTCCAACTCTGTGCGACTCAACAGATGGAAGCCCACCAGGCTCCCCGCAACCCTGGTATTCTCCAGGCAAGAACACTGGAGCCGGTTGCCATTTCCTTCTCCAGTGCATGAAAGTGAAAAGTGAAAGGAAAGTCACTCAGTAGTGTCCGACTCTTAGCGACCCCATGGATTGCAGCCTACGAGGCTCCTCCACCCATGGGATTTTCCAGGCAAGAGTACTGGAGTGGGGTGCCATTGCCTTCTCCAATTGGATGTGTAATGATCTAAAATAATACTTTAAGATATGGTTCATAGAATATGTATAAAAATATTATACAGAGTTCTACCATATAAAATTATAAGTATTGAGGGTTAAAATATTTGAATATTACTGATTTCTTAAAGTACAAACTGTTACATTTAGCAAGAATTAAAAAAAAATAGCTGTTTTGCTTTCCAAGAATAATTATTTAATCTCTCTTTGCATTAAGGTTATTTTATTGGAATGACTTTAATGGGCCTTGTTTAATATTCATTCAAATCTAACTATTTCTTGAAACACTACTACTTGCTAAGCATTATTCTAGATTGTGATTATTCAGTAATGGGGAAAAAAGGCAGGAAAGAAGTTTCTTTCCTTGTTCAGATTACTTTTTCTTTTTTAAAAGTATTGTCTGGATCCTGGACAAAATCTGGAAGCAGAAAAATATCAAAATGAAAATAAGCCTTCTGTGCGTAATAATGTAAAAAAGGTATATTTGGGCATAATCTTTGGAGATTATGCTGCCTTTCAAGAGCTATTTCATTTCTTATGCAAATGATAGAGTTTACACCATCATTTCCTGTTGCTAGACACACAAACTACATATTTCAGCCTCCATCACACTTAGTTTGGGGCCATGTGGCTGCTTGCTGCTGCTGCTGCTGCTAAGTCACTTCAGTTGTGTCCCACTCTGTGTGACCCCATAGACAGCAGCCCATCAGACTCCCCCGTCCCTGGGATTCTCCAGGCAAGAACACTGGAGTGGGTTGCCATTTCCTTCTCCAATGCATTGAAGTGAAAACTGAAAGTGAAGTTGCTCAGTCTTAGGGCCAATGAAATGTGAGGAAAAAAGATACCAGTCTCTCTGGGCATGTCTCTTCTTTTTCTCCTCCCCGTCATAGAGTCTAGTGGTGATGGTTTAGTCACTCAGTCATGTCCAACTCTTGGCGACCCCATGGACTGTAGCCCACCAGGCTCCGCTGTTCATGGGATTTCCTAGGCAAAAATACTGGGGTGGGTTGCTATTTCCTTCTCCAGGGACCTTTCCAACCCAGGGATCGAATCTGAGTCTCCTACATTGCAGCCAAGGTCTTTACCAACTAAGCCACTGAAACCTCGAGGCCTGTATTCTAGACAGCATGCCTAGGAGACAGAGGCAGCCTGCTATACTTGGATCAGGCTTTGATGTGAGAAATAACTATTGGGAGGGGGAGTCTGCCAATTATCATCACACAGTAAAATGTAGACTTTACAATCTCTAAAACTTATTATTTGGCCTTGGAAGAATGTGTATAACAGTGAAAGGGAATACATATGAAACAAGATACGACAGCAACAGTTCAGTTGGGTGCCCATGAGATGATGCATTTATAAATTTCACATCTTTTCAGTCTCTGGGAGCAATCATGTTTAAAACTCAGTTGTGAGTTTGTGATTTTGTGGTGACTGCGATGGGTCTCCTGCCCTCTTGAACCACCCTGATCTCCCCCAGGCATTCCTATTCACCCTTAGCAGTGTTTTAGGAGCTCCTCATCTTTCCAGTCCCATCTCTTCCACAAAGCTTTGAGGGAGATTGCAGTCCCACCATTGCAGTGAGAAAGTTCAAGCAGGGAGGTCACAGTTTGGTGATTTGAGATTGCCTCAAGGAAAGTCATTCACAGTCATGAGGACATTCCTGGGATCTCTGAAGAGGCCTGTGTGGGAAGAAACTGAGGCCTCCCATGACCTCTCAGCACCTTGCCAGCCTGTGACAGCACCAGCTTGGAAGCAGATCTTCCAGCTCCAGTCACTTCTGATGACTGCAGCTCTGTTAACATCTCAGCTGAGCCTCATGGGATGCTCTGGGCTAGAAGAACTTAGCTCACCAGTTCCTGGATTCAAGACCCACACAATCAAGATCAAGCCCTAAGCCTTTGGAGTGGGAGCACTGACTCCAAGACTCTAGACTATCAGAGAACTAACCCTAGGGGATAACAAATAGTGAGAACTCACACAAAGGAAACCACTGGAATACAAGACCCGGCACCACCCAACCACCAGTAGCACCCTGTGCAGGACACCTCAAACAACAAACAAAACAAAAATACAAACCCAATCATCAGCAGACAGGATTACCACCTCACTCAGCCTTGCCCATCAGAGGAAAAACAAACAAGCAAATAAAAACTCAGCACAAATCTCACCCTATAAGAAGCTTACACAAACCACTGGACAAAACTTAGGATGGTGGAAACCAAAAGAAAGAAAGAATCAACCTTGAAGCCTGGGAAAAGGAGACCTCAAACACATAAGTTTAAAAAAAAAAAAAAAGTAATGTAAAGGCAGAGAAATACTACACAAATGAAGGAACAAACTAGAAACAGAAGTCCAAATGAATGAAGAGGAAATAGGCAGACTACCTGAAAAAGAATTCAGAATAATGATAGTAAAAATGATCAAAAACCTTGAAAGCAAAACGGAGAAAATGCAAGAATCAATTAATAAAGACTTTAAATAATAAACATGCAGGGAAAACCTAATTATGGAAATTAAAAATATTCCAGAAAGAATCAATAGCAGAATATCTGAAGCAGAGGAATGAATCAGTGAGCTGGAAGATAAAATGGTAGAAATAACTTCTGAAGAGCAGAATAAAGTAAAAAGAATGAAAAGAACTGAAGATAGTCTCAGAGATCTCTGGGACAAAACCCAGTGTACCACAACATTCAAATTATAGGCATCCCAGAAGAAGAGAAAAAGAAAGGCTTTGAGAAAATTTTTGAAGAGATTATAGTTGAACATTTTCCCAGCATGGAAAAGGAAACAGTCAATCAAGCCCAAGAGGCACAAAGAATCTTATGCAGGATAAACCCGAGGAGAAACATGCCAAGACACATACTAATCAAACTAACAAAGATTAAACACAAAGAATAACATTTAAAGCAGCAAGGGAGAAGCAGCAAGTAACAAAGGAAATCCCATACACTTAGCAGATGACCTTTCAGCAGAAACTCTGCAGGCCAGAAGGGAATGGCAGGATATATTTAAAGTACTGAAAGGGGAAAATCTACAACCAGGATTACTGTAACCAGGAAGGAGCTCTTTCAAAATTGATGGAGAAATCAAAAGCTTTTCAGACAAGCAAAAGTTAAGAGAATTCAGTATCACCAAACCAGCCTTACAACAAGTGTTAAACAGAATTATATAGTCAAGAAATACAAGAGAAGAAAAAAGGTCTACAAAATTAACCCCAAACAATTAAGAAAATAACAATAGGAGCATATATATCAATAATTACTTTAAATGTAAGTGGATTAAATGCTCCAACCAAAAGACACAGACTGGCTGAATGGATATAAAAACAAGACCCTTATATACGTTGTCTACAAGAAACCCACTTCAGACCTCAAGACACATGTAGATTGAAAGTGAGAGGATGGAAAAATATATTCCATGCAAATGGGAAGCAAAAGAAAGCTGGAGTAGCAATCCTCATATCTGACAAAATAGACCTTAAAATAAAGAAGATTAGAGGAGATAAGGAAGGACACTACATAATGATCAGTCCAAGAGGAAGATAACAGTTGTAAATATCTATGCACCCAACATAGGAGCACCTCAATACGTAAGACAAACACTAACAGGCATAAAAGGAGAAACTGACAGTAACACAATAATAGTTGGAGACTTTAACACCCAACTCACACCATTGGACAGATCATCAAAACAGAAAATTAATAAGTAAACACAAGTCTTAAATAATACATTAGGTGAGATGGATCTCATTGATATCTTAAGGACTATCCATCCAAATGCAGAAGAATACACCTTCTTCTCAAGTGCACATGTAACATTCTCCAGGATAAACCACATCTTGGGTCACAAATCAAGCCTCAGTAAATATAAGAAAATTGAAATCATATCAAGCATCTTCTTTGACCACAATGCTATGAGACTAGATACTGATTACAAGAAAAAAGCTATGAGAAACACAAACATATGGAGATTAAACAACACCTTCCTAAATAACCAACAGGTTACTGAAGAAATCAAAAAGGAAATCAAAAATTTCTAGAAACAAATGACAATGAAAACACTACAACTCAAAACCTATGGGATGCAGCAAAAGCAGTCCTAAGAGGGAATTTATAGAAATACAATCCTACCTCAAGAAACAAGAAAAACATCAAATAGAAAACCTATCTTGACACTGAAAACAACTGGAAAAAGAAGAAAAAAACTCCAAAACTAAAGAAGGAAAGAAATCATAAAGATCCTAGCAGAAATAAATGAAAAAGAAATGAAAGAAACAATAGTAAAGATTTTTAAAAAATGAAAAGCTGGTTCTTTGAGATGATACACAACATTGATAAGCCTTTAGCCAGACTCATCAAGTTAAAAAAGAAGAATCAAATCAACAAAATTAGAAATGAAAAAGGAGAGGTTAAAACAGACAATGCAGAAATACAAAGGGTTATAAGAGACTATTATGAGCAACTATACGGCAAAAAATGGATCATTTCAGTTCAGTGGCTCAGTTGTGTCTGACTCTTTGCAACCCCATGAACTGCAATATACCAGGCCTCCCTGTCCATCACCAACTCCTGGAGTTTACCCAACTCATATCCATTGAGTCAGTGATGCCATCCAACCATCTTATCCTCTGTCGTCCCCTTCTCCTCCCACCCTCAATCTTTCGCACCATCAAGGTCTTTTCCAATGAGTCAGGTTTTTGCATGAGGTGGCCAAAATATTGGAGTTTCAGCTTCAACATCAGTCCTTTCAAAGAACACCCAGGACTGATCTCTTTAGGATGAACTGATTGGATCTCCTTGCAGTCCAAGGGACTCTCAAGAGTCTCCTCCAATACCACAGTTCAAAGGCATCGATTCTTTGGCACTCAGCTTTCTTTATATATATAGTCCAACTCTTACATCCATATATGACTACTGGGAAAACCATAGCCTTAACTAAACGGGCCTTTATTGGCAAAGTAATGTCTCTGCTTTTGAATATGCTATCTAGGTTGTTCATAACTTTCTTTCCAAGGAGTAAGCGTCTTTTAATTTCATGGCTGCAATCACCATCTGCAGTGATTTTGGAGCCCCCAAAATTAAGTCAGCCACTGTTTCCCCATCTATTTCCCATGAAGTGATGGGGCCAGATGCCAAGATCTTCGTTTTCTGAATGTTGAGCTTTAAATCAACATTTTCACTTTCTTCTTTCACTTTCATCAAGAGGCCTTTTAGTTCTTCTTCACTTTCTGCCATAAGGGTGGTGTCATCTGCATATCTGCATATTTGATATTTCTCCTGGCAATCTTGATTCCAGCTTGTGCTTCATCCAGCCCAGCATTTCTCATGATGTACTCTGCATATAAGTCAAATAAGCAGGGTGGCAATATGCAGCCTTGATGTACTCCTTTCCCAATTTGCAATCAGTCTGTTGTTCCATGTCCAGTTCTAACTGTTGCCTACTGACCTGTATACAGATTTCCCAAGAGGCAGGTCAGATGGTCTGGTATTCCCATCTCTCTCAGAATTTTCCACAGCTGATTGTGATCCACACAGTTAAAGGCTTTGACATAGTCAATAAAGAAGTAGATGTTTTTCTGGAACTCTTGCTTTTTCGATGATCCAGCAGATATTGGCAATTTGATCTCTGGTTCCTCTGCCTTTTCTAAAACCAGCTTGAACTTCTGGAAGTTCACAGTTCACGTATTGCTGAAGCCTGGCTTGGAAAATTTTGAGCATTACTTTACTAGAATGTGAGATGAGTGCAATTGTGTGGTAGTTTGAGCATTCTTTGGCCTTGCCTTTCTTTGGGATTGGAATAAAAACTGACCTTTTCCAGTCCCGTGCCACTGCTGGGTTTTCCAAATTTGCTGGCATACTGAGTGCAGCACTTCACAGCATCATCTTTCAGGATTTAAAATAGCTCAACTGGAATTCTATCACCTCTACTAGCTTTGTTTCTAGTGATGCTTCCTAAGGCCCACTTGACTTTACATTACAGGATGTCTGGTTCTAGGTGAGTGATCATATCATCGTGATTAACTGGATTGTGAAGATCTTTTTTGTATGGTCTTCTATGTATTCTTGCCACCTCTCCTTAATGTCTTCTGCTTCTGTCAGGTCCATACCATTTCTGTCCTTCCTTGAGCCCATCTTTGCATGAAATGTTCCCTTGATATCTCTAATATTCTTGAAGAGATCGTTAGTCTTTCCCATTCTTTTGTTTTCCTCAATTTATTCACATTGATCACTGAGGAAGGCTTTCTTGTCTCTCTTTGCTATTCTTTAGAACTCTGCATTCAAATGGGTATATTCCTTTTCTCTTTTGCTTTTTGCTTCTCTTCTTTTCTCAACTATTTGTAAGGCCTCCTCAAACAACCATTTTGCCTTTTTGCATTTCTTTTTCTTGGGGATGGTATTGATTCCTGACGCCTGTACAATGTCATGAACCTCCATTCATAGTTCTTCAAGCACTCTGCCTATCAGATCTAATCCCCTGAATCTATTTGTCACTTCCACTGTATAGTCATAAGGGATTTGATTTAGGTCCTACCTGAGTTGTCTAGTGATTTTCCCTACATTCTTCAATTAAGTCTGAATTTGGCAATAAGGAGTTGATGATCTGAGCCACAGTCAGCTCCTGGTCTTGTTTTTGCTGACTGTATAGAGCTTCTCCATGTTTGGCTGCAAAGAATATAATCATTCTGATTTCGGTGTTGGCCAGCTGGTGATTTCCATGTGTAAAGTCTTCTCTTGTGTTGTTGGAAGAGGGTGTTTGTTATGACCAGTATGTTCTCTTGGCAAAATTCTATTAGCCTTTGCCCTGCTTCATTCTTCCACGCAGGAGTGGTGAGTGGTAGCTACACAGCGCAAGAGTGGCCAGTGGTGGCTGCACAGGACAGGAGCAGCAGAGAGGAGATATCCCACGTCCAAGTTCAGGAGCAGTTGTGAAGAGATAACCCATGTCCAAGGTAAGAGAAACCCATGTAAGATGGTAAGCACTGATAGAGGGCATGGTGGCTGAGTGGAGAAAAGTGGATGTGGCACAAGAGCTGCGAGTGGCAGAGAGGAGATACCCCACATCCAAGGTAGGAGCAGCGGCTTTGCTTTGCTGGAGCAGCCATGAAGAGACACTCCATGTCCAATGTAAGGGAAACCCAAGTAAGACAGTGGGTGCTGAGAGAGAGAGCATCAGAGGGCAGAGGGACTGAAACCACAATCACAGACAACAGGCCAATCTGATCACATGGACCACAGCCTTGTCTAACTCAATGAAACTAAGCCATGCCCTGTGGGGCCACCCAAGACAGACGGGTTATGTGGAGAGGTCTGACAGAATGTGGTCCACTGGAGAAGGGAATAGCAAACCACTTCAGTATTCTTGCCTTGAGAACCCCATGAACAGTATGAAAAGGCAAAAAGATAGGACACTGAAAGATGAACTCCCCAGGTTGGTAGGTGCCCAATATGCTACTGGAGATCAGTGGAGAAATAACTCCAGAAAGAATGAAAGGATGGAGCCAAAGNCCCCATGAACAGTGTGAAAAGGCAAAAAGATAGGATACTGAAAGATGAACTCCCCAGGTTGGTAGGTGCCCAATATGCTACTGGAGATCAGTGGAGAAATAACTCCAGAAAGAATGAAAGGATGGAGCCAAAGCAAAACACCCAGTTGTGAATGGGACTGGTGATGGAAGCAGGGTTTGATACTGTAAAGAGCAATATTGCATAGAAACCTGGAATGTTAGTTCCATGTTTCAAGGCACATTGGAAGTGGTCAAACAGGAGATAACAAGAGTGAACATCTACATTCTAGGAATCAGTGAACTAAGATGAACTGGAATGGGTGAATTTCACTCAGATGACCATTATATCTACTACTGCGGGCAGGAATCCGTTCGAAGAAATGGAGTAGCCATCATAGTCAACAGAGTCTGAAATGCGGTACTTGGATGAAATCTCAAAAACGACAGAATGAAGTGGCGATAATTAACAGTGTTGTGCAACCATCACCAGTATGTTTCATCACCCCAAACAGAAATTCTGTCACTGTTAAGTAATAACTATCCATTGTACTTCCTCCAGTCTGCAATAACCTCTAATCTACTTTTTGTCTCTATGAATTTGACCATTCTAGGTACTTCAGATAAGTGGAATCATCTGTATTTGTCCTGTTGTGTCTGGCTTATTTCACTTAGTGTTTTCAAGGCTCATCCATGTTGTAGTATGTAGCAAAACTTCATCCTTTTTATGGCTGAATGATATTCCTTTGTATATGTGTACCACATCTTGTCTATCCATCAGTGGACTCCCAGATGTTTCCACCTTTTGGCCGTTGTATGTAATAGTCAACACATGTTGGTGTACAAATAGTTTGAGTCCCTGTTTTCATTTCTTTGTATATATCCCTAGGAGTAGAATTACTGGATCATATAATAATACTGTTTAGTTTTTTGAGAAATTGCCCACCTGTTTCTACAGTAGCTGCACCGTTTTATATCCCCCCCAGCAATGTAGGAGGGTTCCAGTTTCTGCATGTCTTTGCTAACATGTATTATTATTATTTTTTGCTAGGATAGCCATCCCAGCAGTGGTGTAGTGGTATGTCAGTATGGTTTTGATTTTTGTTTCCTTCTGTATTAATGGTGTTGACCATCTTTTCACATGCATTTTGGCCATTTATATATCTTCTTGGAGAAATGTCTATTCATGTCTTTTGTCTACTCTAACAAGGTCATTACTGTTTTTTGTAGTTGAGCTGCAGGAGTTCTTTATATGTTCTAGGTGTATGTGTGTGCCTGCATGCACTCAGTCGCGTCTGACTCTTTGCGACCCCAAGGACTGTAGCTCGCCAGGCTCCTCTGTCCATGGAATTCTCGGGCAAGAATATTGGAGTGGGTTGCCATATATTACTCCAGGGGATCTTTGCAACCCAGGGATTGAACCTGAATCCCTTGTGTCTCTGGCTTTGGCAGGGGGATTCTTTACCACAAGAGTGTATCAAAGGGTCTCATCTTTCAATTTTTTTTGTTGTCGTTGGGTGTGCTTTTGTTATCATAGCTAAGAATCATTGCCAAATCCAGTTTCATGATTTACTGTAATCTTCTTTATTGAAATAGTATTAATAAAAGAACTAAAAAAAATTTTTTTTAACCTATAACATCTGTCTTTAAAAATCTGCATTTTTAAAATATTTTACTGGATTAACTGGAATTGAGTCACAGGTTTAATTTGTTGGTAAACTTGTGAAGAAAATTCATCCCTGTCCTTTGTGGTAGGCATTGTGCTCTATGTGCTGAGGGAAGCTTCTTACAAAGCCTCTAGTCTGGGTTGCTGATGCCAAACAGGTTTTTCCTCTCGTGACAGCTCTTTCTGGTTACCTGGGCTGCTGTGTTGAGAAGGATTCTGAAGTCTTGTCTAGGTTAAGTGGAAAGGATACTGGGATCTCTTAAAAATGTCTTCCTGAGCTTTTAAAGTCCTTTGATGGAGGTGACTCTTTAAGATAGCTTGATTGCCCCTTAACTACAGTACTTAGTGATATCTACTTAATTTATGGAAATTAACTTGATATCTACTTAATTTATGGGAATTAAATCAACAATGAAAAGCGTTGAAAGGAGAATTAATGAAAATTGGGTACCACTGAGCCAGGCATTATGTGAGATATTTTCCATGTTAAGTGAAGTGAAAGTCACTCAGTTGTGNCTTAACTACAGTACTTAGTGATATCTACTTAATTTATGGAAATTAACTTGATATCTACTTAATTTATGGGAATTAAATCAACAATGAAAAGCGTTGAAAGGAGAATTAATGAAAATTGGGTACCACTGAGCCAGGCATTATGTGAGATATTTTCCATGTTAAGTGAAGTGAAAGTCACTCAGTTGTGTCCAACTCTTTGCAACCCCAAGGACTGTAGCCCACCAGGCTCCTCTGTCCATGGGATTCTCCAGGCAAGAATACTGAGTGGGTTGCTGTTTCCTGCTCCATGAGATACTATTTAATCCTGCCAAGGTGGTTTACTTAGATGAAAATTGCGGCTTGGAGAAATTAAGTTAACCTCATCAACTTCATACTACTAGAATGACTGAGCAGTGACTCAAACTTATGCCTCTCTGATTCTGAAGTGGAATTTTTAAGCATATAGTTCAGTTCAGTTCAGTCACTCAGTCGTGTCTGACTCTTTGCAACCCCATGGATCACAGCACGCCAGGCCTCCCTGTCCATCACCAACTCCTGGAGTTTACCCAAACTCATGTCCATCGAGNCAGCCTTGACGTACTCCGTTCCCAATTTTGAACCAGTCTGTGGTTCCATGTCCGGTTCCAGCTGTTGCTTCTTGACCTGTATACAGGTTTCTCAGGAGGCAGGTCAGGTGGTCTGGTATTCCCATCTCTTTAAGAAATTTCCACAGTTTGTTGTGGTCCACACGGTCAAAGGCTTTAGTGTAGTCAATGAAGCAGAAGATGTTTTTCTAGAAATAATCGTGGTCATCTCCCCCTCTTCTGAAAGAGCAGTCCCAAAGTGCTCTTGATGGCCCCAACAGCTGCCTCTTGATGCCACCCTCAGTGCCATGTGTTCACTGCACCCCTGTCTGCTTCAGTCTTCACATCCATCCCACCTGTTCTCATCTCCACCTGAGTCTCCCTTCTGGCTCAGTTCTACCCTACACAGCTCTAGACACAGCCACTGGTGACCTCATTATCAAAGCGAATGGACACCTTCTGGTCTTTCCCAACCTCTCAGACGGCATCTGACAGCTGTGAGCTCTGCTCCTGGAAGCTCTCTCCATCAGTTTCCGGACACTCACCTCTCCCAGCTCCTCTCCCCTCTCTGCCCATTCCTGCACTGCCTTCCTGTTTACTCCTCTTCCACTGTCTCTTAACGTGCACCTTCCCTGAAGTTCTGCCCCAAGTCTCTTTTCCCTTTATGCAGATCCAAGATGTTAACATACCACCTGGATGCTGACAAGTTCCTAATCTCTGCCTGGGATCCCTCTCTGCCAAGTCCTAGACGTGCATGCTAATGTGAACACTCTACAGGCAGCTCAAGTGCAAGATGTGCTCAAATGAATTCTTTTTCTCTCCAAACCTGCTCCTCCTCCGGCAATCCCTGTCTCAGCAAATGGTCTTATCCGCCACCATGGCCTCGAAGTCAGACACCTAGATGTCGTGCCAGGCTCCGGCCCCACTCTTGCACCTGTCTCTTATACACATCTAGATGTGTATAAGAGACAGATCTGATGCTGTAAAGAGCAATATTGCATAGGAACCTAGAATGTTAGGTCGATGAATCAAGGCAAATTGGAATTTGTTCAACAGGAGATCCAAGAGTGAACATCGACATTCTAGGAATCAGAGAACTAAAATGGACTGGAATGGGTGAATTTAACTCAAATGACCATTATATCTACTACTGTGGGCAGGAATCCCTTAGAAGACATGGAGTAGCCATTGTAGTCAACAAAAGAGTCTGAAATGCAGTACTTGGATGCAATCTCAAAACCAACAAAATGATCTCTGTTCATTTCCAAGGCAAACCATTCAATATCACGGTGATCCAGGTCTATGCCCTGACCAGTAAAGCTGAAGAAGCTGAAGTTGAATTGTTCTATGAAGACCTACAAGACCTTTTAGAGCTAAACCACCTGGCAAAAAAAAAAAAAAAAGGATAACCTGGAAGAAATGGACAGATTCTTAGAAAAGTTCAATCTTCCAAGACTGAACCAAGAAGAAACAGAAATTATGAACAACCCAATTACAAGCACTGGAATTGAAGCTGTTATTTAAAAAACTCCCACAAAACAGAAGCCAAGGACCAAAAGGCTTCACCAGAGAATTCTACCAAACATTAAGCAAAGAGCTAATGCCTATCCTTCTAAAGTGCTTTCAAAAAATTGCAGAGGACTGAACACTTCCAAACTCATTCTGCAAGGCCACCAACACTCTGATACCAAAACCAGACAAAGACAACACACAAAAAAGAAAACTACAGGCCAATATCACTGATGAACATAGATGCAAAATCCTCAACAAAATTTTAGCAAACAGAATTTAGCAACACATCAAAAAGCTCATACACCATGATCAAGTTGGGTTTATTCCAGGGATGCACAGATTTTTCAATATATGCAAATCAATCAATGTGATACACTACATTAACAAATTGAAAGAGAAAAACCATATGATAATCTCAATAGATGCAGAAAAAGCCTTTGACAAAATTCAGTGCCCATTTATAATTAAAACACTCCACAAAATGGGCATAGAAGGAGCGTGCCTCAACATAGTAAAGGCCATATATGATAAGCCTACAGCAAATATTATTGTCAGTGATGAAAAACTGAAAACATTCCCCTTAAGATCAGGAACAAGACAAGGGTGTCCATTTTCACCACTATTATTCAAAATATTTCTGGAAGTCCTAGCTACATCAATCAGGGAAGAAAAAGAAATAAAAGGAATCCAGATTAGAAAAGAAGAAGAAAAGCTCTCCCTGTTTGCAGATGACATGATACTGTACATAGAAAACCCTAAAGATAGTATCAGACAATTACTAGAGCTAATCAGTGAATTTAGCAAGGTTTCAGGATACAAAATCAATACACAGAAATCACTTGCATTTCTATATACCAACAATGAAAAATCGGAAAGAGAAATTAAGGAATCAATCCCATTCACCATTGCAATGAAAATAATTAAATATATATGAATAAACTTACCTAAGGAGACAAAAGAACTGTACACAGAAAATTATAAGACACTGATGAAAAAAATCAAAGATGACATACACAGATGGAGAGATATTCCATGTTCCTGGGTAGGAAGAATCAATATTGTGAAAATGACAATACTATCAAAGGCAATCTACAGATTCAGTGTGATCCCTATAAAATTACCAATGGCATTTCTCACAGAACTAGAACAAAAAATTTCACAATTCATGTAGAAACGCAAAAGACCCTGAAAAGCCAAAGCAGTCCTGAGAAAGGAGAATGGAGCTGGAGGAATCAACCTTCCTGATTTCAGATTATACTACAAAACTACAGTCATCAAGACAGTATGGTACTGGTATAAAAAAAGAAATATAGACAAATGGAACAAGATAGAAAGCCCAGAAATAAACCCATGCACCTATGGTTACCTTATTTTTGACAAAGGAGGCAAGAATATACAATGGGGCAAAGACAGCCTCTTCAATAAATGGTGCTGGGAAAACTGGAAAGCTTCATATAGAAGAATGAAATGAGAATACTTCCTAACACTATACACAAAGATAAACTCAAAATGGATTAAAGACCTACATGTAAGACCAGAAACTATAAAACTGTTAGAGGAAAACATAGGAAGAACACTTGATGACATAAATCAAAGCAGGATCCTCTGTGACCCACCTCCTAGAGTGATAGAAATAAAAACAAAAGTAAACAAGTGGGACCTGATTAAACGTAAAAGCTTTTGCACAGCAAAGGAAACTATAAGCAAGGTGAAAAGACAACCCTCAGAATGGGAGAAAATGATAGCAAATAAAACAACTGACAAAGGATTAATTTCCAAAATATACTAGCAGCTCATACAACTCAATACCAGAAAAACAAATGACTCAATAAAAAAGTGGGAAAAAGACCTAAACAGACATTTCTCCAAAGAAGACATACAGATGGCTAACAAACACATGAAAAGATGCTCAATATCGCTCATTATTAGAGAAATGCAAATCAAAACCACAATGAGATATCACCTCACACCAGTCAGAATGGTCATCATCAAAAAGCCTACAAACATTAAATGCTGGAGAGGGTATGGAGAAAAGGGAACACTCTTGCACTGTTGGCGGGAATGTAAATTGACACAGCCACTATGGAAGACGGTATGGAGATTTCTTAAAAAACTAGGAATAAAACCAAAATATGACTCATCGATCCCACTCCTACACATATACCCTGAGGAAACCAAAACTGAAAAAGACGCATGTATCCCATTGTTCCCTGCAGCACTATTTACAATAGCTAGAACACAGAAGCAACCTAGATGTCCATCGACAGATGAATGGATAAAGAATTTGTGGTACACATATCACAATGGAATATTACTCAGCCATAAAAAGGAATGCATTTGAGTCAGTTCTGATGATGGATGAACCTAGAACCTATTATAGAGTGAAGTGAGTCAGAAAGAGAAAGATAAATACTGTATTCTAATGCACATATACGGAATATAGAAAAATGGTACTGAAGAAGTTATTTACAGGGCAACAGTGGAGAAACAGACATAGAGAATAGACTTATGGACATGGGGAGAGGCGAGGAGAGGGTGAGATGTATGGAAAGAGTAACATGGAAGCTTACATTACCATGTATAAAATAGATAGCCAACGGGAATTTGCTGTGTTGCTCAGGAAACTCAAACATGGGCCCTATATCAACCTATAGGGGTGGGATGGGGAGGGAGATGGGAGGGAGTTTCAAAAGGGAAGGGATATATGTATACCTATGACTGAATCATGTTGAGGTTTAATAGAAAACAACAAAATTCTGTAAAGCAAGTATCCTTCAATAAAATAATAATTAAAAAAAAACTCAGTTTTAAGATTTTCTTTTCCCCTCTAATGTAATCCTTTTGAGTTGTCCTGAGACTTTCAAAAGGTCGTGATACCCTTGTCCACTGGTGGAGTGGGGAATTAAAGTTTGAAGGTGCGACAAGAGAAGGGAAGTCTTGTTTCCCTGCCATAGTTCTGAGGCCAGAATAGCAATAACCACCTCATGCACAGGAAGGTGGATATCCAAGTCACAGAGAGTGCCTGGGGGCAAAGGGAATGGAGAGCCAGAATATAGTAGAAAGTAAGGAGCTAGTGTGTGGAGCCTGGAGGGCTGCAGTCCATGGGGTTGCTGAGAGTCAGACACAACTGAGCAACTTCACTTTCACTTTTCACTCTCATGCGTTGGAGAAGGAAATGGCAACCCACTCCATTGTTCTTGCCTGGAGAATCCCAGGGACGGGAGAGCCTGGTGGGCTGCTGTCTATGGGGTCGCACAGAGTCGGACACAACTGAAGTGACTTAGCAGCAGCAAGTATTGTAGAAGAGCAGATCTCAGTGGAGGGATGAATTAAATATCCAAGTATACTAGAAGAAAGTAACTTGTACAGAAGCACAGAAGTGGGCTACAGCCATCATTAAGTGGATTTCTAGGTGGTAGCAATTACAAACCGTTAGAAAATATCCATACCATTCAGAGAAATGAGACTATACAGCTGGATGGCTTTCATATTTTTACTTTCTGTACTTCTATAATTTTTATAATGAGAATACTGTACTTTCACAGTGAAACTTATTAAGTGTAAATAGGAGAATATTGAGGCATGTACAACGCAAATTACTAAGTAGTTAAGTCATGTAGCTGTTAACTTGGAATGAGCCTGCAATTAAGATCTGCCACTATAAATTTATCAATCAATCACGATATGCGCTTTGTGCAAAGTATGAACACACTAGAGAGTTAAATTTGGAAAACCATGTGTAATTTTAGAGATGATTGTAGGTTGCTACACTTCATAAACTGTCACTTGCCATTGTTAACAGGGCAGGTTTCTGATTCAACATTTTGAAAATTTGGGATAAAATGTACTTTTAAAGTGCTTTTTCAATATTGAAGTTGGGATAGCACTGGACTGAGACAGTATAATTAATATTTCTTTAAGAGGATGATTTAGAGCACTCTTAAATAAAGACCCCTTAATACTCTCTTACCAAGTTCTCTGGCATATATCCTTTCCCCCGGAGCAAATTCTCTCTGGTAGAAAGCACTTCAGAGTGAAATGAACACTAAAATAAAGACCAGATGGGTGCTAAAGAGACCTGACTTTAAGGTCTGAAACCAGACCTACTATTCTTCAGGCTAATTCACTTTCTCAATGAAGATTCTACATCTGTGAAGCGGCAGGTAGTAGGGTGGCTGCAAGAAATCTTTCTAAGATTTCTTTTAGCTCAAAAATTTTATAATTCTATGAGCCATGGAAAAGTACTATAGAATATAGTGCAGAGATCAGCTGGGTTAGAATCACAAGACAAAAACACTACAAGAGTACGAATCAGGATTTTGAGTTGCAAACAGCAGAATTTATCAAGAGTATTATGTAGCTGAATGAATCTTTAGGAGAGCCCAAAAGGCAGGTGTAGATGACAGCCCACCAGGCTCCGCCGTCCCTGGGATTCTCCAGGCAAGAACACTGGAGTGGGTTGCCAGTGTTCTTGCCTGGAGAATCCCAGGGACGGCGGAACCTGGTGGGCTGTCGTCTATGGGGTTGCACAGAGTAGGACATGACTGAAGCGACTTAGCAGCAGCAGCAGCAGCAGCAGCAGCAGATGTTACCAGACAAGGGACCACATAACCAGAAAGAACAAACCATATATCCTGGAGGATAGTTACAGTGTATATATCATTCCTGCCACCTGCCACTAGATGCCGATTATGCTCAGCGCTCAACAACCTAAGCTGCAGAAACAGCTGCTGCTGTATTTTGCCAGATGATAGACTTCACTGGGCCCAGACACCTCCTCTTGTTCCTCTCATCTGCATCCAAGCCTCTTGTAGGTACATCTAATTACCAGAACTTAGATTGCATATTCACAACCCACATGAGATGCTGGGGAAAGTCTGTTTTTAAGTTTTCCTTAGAAAGACAGATTCAAAATGTGAGCATGTATCAAAATACAGAGAAGGTAATTAAAAAATATTGGACAGGACAAAAAGCAAGAAATGTAGTTTCTAAGTAATAAGTCTTATATATTCTACAGCAAAAGATGGGTTTAGTACTTGCTATTAAAGTTTATTCTCATCTATTGAGGAACACAGGTTGTTTCCACAGTTTGGTGATTATGAACATGGGAATACAGGTCTCTTTGAGATATTTATTTAGTTTGCTTTGAATATATATTCAGTAGTGGGATTGCTGGATCATATGGTAGTTTCTCGATATGATCATATGGTAGTTTCATGAATAAAGAAAAATGTGTATATACATACAGTAGGATATTACTCAGCCATAAAAAGGAAATCCCGCCATTTGTTATGACATTGTTGAACTTGGAAGGCATTATGATAAGTGAAATTAATTAGACAGCAGAAAATGACAAGTAATGCATGGTATCACATTTATGTGGAATATTAAGAGAAAAGCTGATTTCATAGAAACAGTGAAATGGCGGTTTCCAGGGACTAGGGGATGGAGAAAGTGGGGAAAGGTGGGTTAAGAGGTAGACATTTCCAGTTACAAGTTTTGAGGATCTAATGTACAGCATGGTGACTACAGTTAATACAGTATCATATACTAAAAATTTACTGACAGTAAATCTTAAGCATTCTTACCACACAAGTTAACTGCATGAGGTGACAGATATGTGTGTTAGATAATTTTATTGTGGCAATCATTTCACAATGTGTATGTGTATCTACATATCAACTTATCACACTGTATATTCTAAGTATATAGTTTTATCAATTATTCAATAAAGCTAAGAAAATCTTCTTTTCTTTAGAACTTCACTGTCATGTTGATCAGAGGGTAGCTGTAAACAGAAGTCATTTCAGCTAGTTGAAGCAGACTGAGATTTAATTTAGAGATTTAGTGCCCGCACAGTCATTGTGAGGGTTAGGGGGCAGACTCAGCTGAGCTTTCAGAAATGACCACAAGACCGCAGAAACAGCCTAAAGAACTGTCGCTTCTGCCTTCCTGCTGTCAGGAGGCCAGGGAATCTGCTCCAGCTCCTGGCTCCCAGATGAGCTTTCCTATGATCTGTGTAAGCAAAATAGCTTCCCTGCTGCCCCTTGACACCCAACAAACTAGGACTGAAAGGCTGCAATGTATATTACAGCTACTAGAGGAAAAGTCTCCATGATGGTGCTTGACAGCATGAAGCAGTTCAACTTGTCTGCCTTCCTCATCATGTTCAGGTGTTTGTTCTGGGAAAACACTGGGTCACTGGCAGAACCAGAACTGTAGCTCATGATAAAGCAAGTGACTGCCACATTTTGTTGAGGCTTAGACGGGTGGTCAAAGTTGTTCTTTCCCATGAACTTCTCCTCATTAATCTCTAAGGAAGTCAGTACTCTACATTGACATTCTGGATTCCTGATCGTTAAGGAAGTTGCCCAGAGCTACTCAGCTAGGAAATGGAAAAACTGAATTTGAACCTAGATTTTGTGTCCACATACAGCACTCTTTCACACTCTAGGTGTGACAAACCTTAGTTAATTAGCCTCACAGATATACCCTAACCACTCATTAGCACGTGGCATGTCTGTCTTTCTCTTTACCTCAGTCTTGGGCCCCAGCTTGGATCATGAGGGAGAATACAGAGGCTCTTAGGATGTACATTCATTAGTTTTATTTGCAGATATTAATTTGATGATATTCCTGCTGTAATGGAACATAATGGGGCCATAGCAAAAATTACAGTGAACCCACTGCTATTTGGATGTGTGATTTCAAACCCCTTTCCTGATAGTTTGACACAACTCACCATGGCTCTGCTGCAGAGAAAGGGGTGAACAACACCCAACAAAGTGCTTAATTACAACTAGTTACACCCTAGGAATTAGCATCTTATTCAAACAAGATGGTGGCGGAGAAGGACATGTGCTTATCTTCTCCTGAAAGAACACCAAAACTACAGTTCACTGATGAACAAACATGGATAGGAGAACATTCAGTTCAGTTGCTCAGTCATGTCTGACTCTTTGTGATCCCATGGGCCACAGCACACCAGGGCTCCCTATTCATCACCAAATCCCGAAGTTTCCCCAAACTCATGTCCATTGAGTCAGTGATGCCATCCAACCATCTCATCCTCTGTTGTCCCCTTCTCCTCCCACCCTCAGTCTTTCCCAGCTTCAGGGTCTTTTCCAGTGAGTCACCTCTTTGCTTCAGGTGGCCAAAGTATTGGAGTTTCAGCTTCAACATCAGTCCTTCCAATGAACACCCAGTACTGATCTCCTTTAGGATGGACTGACTGGATCTCCTTGCAGTCCAAGGGACTCTCAAGAGTCTTCTCCAACACCACAGTTCAGAAGCATCAATTCTTTGGCACTTGGCTTTCTTTATAGTCCAACTCTCACATCCATACATGACCACTGGAAAAACCATAGCCTTGACTAGAAAGACCTTTGTTGGCAAAGTAATGTCTCTGCTTTTTAATATGCTGTCTAGGTAGGTCATAACTTTCCTTTCAAGCAGCGAGCGTCTTTTAATTTCATGGCTGCAATCACCATCTGCAGTGACTTTGGAGCTCAGAAAAATAATTATGCCCAACCACTAATGTTGAAGATGCTAAAATTGAACAGTCCTATGAGACCTATAAGACCTTCTAGAACTAACACCCTAAAAAGATGTCCTTTTCATCATAGGGGACTGGAATGCAAAAGTAGAAAGTCAAGAGATACCTGGAGTAACAGGGAAATTTGGCCTTGTAGTACAAAATGAAGCAGGGCAAAGGCTAACAGAGCTTTGCCAAGAGGGTGCTCTGCTCATAGCAAACACCTTCTTCCAACAACACAAGAGAAGACTCTACACATGGACATCACCAGATGGTCAATACCAAAATCAGATTGATTATATTCTTTTCAGCCAAAGATGGAGAATCTCTATGCAGTCAGTGAAAACAAGATGGAGAGCTGACTGTGGCCCACACTGCGAATTCTTTATTGCCCAATTCAGACTTAAACTGAAGAAAGAAGGGAAAACCACTAGACCATTCAGTGACATAAATCAAATTCCTTATGATTATACAGTGGAAGTGACAAATAGATTAAAGGGATTAGATCTGATAGAGTGCCTGAAGAACTTTGGACAGAGGTTTGTGACATTGTATGGGAGGTGGTGATCAAGACCATCCCCCCCCCCGCCAAAAAAAAATGCAAAAAGGCAAAATGGTTGTCTTAGGACACCTTACAAATAGCTAAGAAGAGAAGAAAAGCAAAAGGCAAAGGAGAAAAGGAAAAACATATTCATCTGAATGTAAAGAATATTCCAAAGAATAGCAAGCAGAGAGAAGAAAACCTTCCTCAGTGATCAATGCAAAGAAATAGAGGAAAACAATACAATGAGAAAGACTAGAGATCTCTTCAAGAAAATATGAGATACCAAGGGAACATTTCATGCAAAGACGCGCACAATAAAGGACAGAAATGGGGACCTGACAGAAGAATAAGATATTAAGAAGAGGTGACAAGAATACACAGATGAACTCTACAAAAAGGATCTTCATGACCCAGATAATCACAATGCTGTGATTACTCACCTAGAGCCAGACATCCTGGAATGTGAAGTCAAGTGGGCCTTAGGAAGCACCACTACAAACAAAGCTAGCAGAGGTGATGGAATTCCAGTTGAGCTATTTCCAATCCTAAAAGATGATGCTGTGAAACTGCAATATGCCAGCAAATTTGGAAAACTCAGCAGTGGCCACAGGACTGGAAAAGGTCAGTTTTCATTCCAATCCCAAAGAAAGGCAAGGCCAAAGAATGTTCAAACTACTGCACAAGTGCACCCACAGCAAAGTAATGCTCAAAATTCTCCAAGCTAGTCTTCAACAGTACATGTACTGAGAACTTCCAAATGTTTAAGCTGGATTTAGAAAAGGCAGAGGAACCAGAGATCAAATTGCCAACATCCATTGGATCATAGATAAAGCAAGAGAATTCCAGAAAAACATCTACTTCTGCTTTATTGACTATGCCAAAGCCTTTGTGTGGATCACAACAAACTGGAAATTTCTTCAAGAGACGTGAATACCAGACCACCTGACCTACCTCCTGAGAAATCTGTTTGCAGGTCAAGAAGCAACACTTAGAACTAGACATGGAAAAAAAGATTGATTCCAAATTGGGAAAGGAGTACGTATAGGCTATATATTGTCACCCTGCTTATTTAACTTCTATGCAGAGTACATCATGTGAAATGCTGGACTGAATGAAACACAAGCTGAAATGAAGAGTGCTGGGAGAAATATCAATAACTTCAGATATGCAGATGACACCACCCTTATGGAAGAAAACAAAGATGAACTGAAGAGCCTCTTGATGAAAGTGAAAGAGGAGAGTGAAAAAGCTGGCTTAAAACTCAACATTCAAAATAATAAGATCATGGCATCTAGTCCCATTACTTCATGGCAAATAGATAGAGAAATAATAGAAACAGTGAGAGACTTCATTTTGAGGGGGCTCCAAAATCATTGCAGATGGTGATTGCAGCCATGAAATTAAAAGACATTTGCTTCTTGGAAGATAAACAATTACCAACCTAGACAGCATATTAAAAAGCAGAGACTGTACTTTGCCAACAAAGGTCCATCTAGTCAAAGCTTTGGTTTTTTTCAGTAGTCATGAATGGATGTGAGAGTTGGACTATAAAGAAAGCTGAGTGCTAAAGAATTGATGCTTTTGAACTGTGGTATTGGAGGAGACCTCTGAAAGTCCCTTGGACTGCAAGAAGATCCGACCAGTCCATCCTAAAGGAAATCAGTCCTGAATATTCATTGGAAGGACTGATGCTGAAGCTGAAACACCAATACTTTGGCCACCTGATGTGAAGAACTGACTCATTAGAAAAGACCCTGATGCTGGGAAAGACTGAAGGCAGGAGGGGAAGCAGGTGACAGAGGATGAGATTGTTGCATGGCATCACCAACTCAATGGAGATGAGTTTGAGCAAGCTCCAGGAGTTGGTGAAGGACAGGGAAGCCTGGTGTGCTGTAGTCCATGGGGTTGTAGAGTCAGACACGATTGAGTGACTGAACTGAACTGAACACCCTGGGAAACAGCTTTTCCTCCTCAAGGGGAAAAGGGGGAGTATTATGTCATCACGCTTCTTTGTTGGCTCATATTGTATAGAATATGCTGGCAATGTGGGAGACCTGGGCTCAACTCCTGGGTTGGAAAGATTCCCTGGAGAAGGGAATGATTACCCACTCCAGTATTCTTGCCTGGAGAATCCCAGGGACAGAGGAGCCTGGTGGGTTACAGTTGATGGGGTCGCAAAGAGTCAGACTTGACTGAGCAACTAACACTTTCCCTTTTTACTTTCTTTTCACTTATGTCATCATGATCTGTTATTTCTGTGGATTTCAAGCAAAAACTCAGAGATTTGTTTCAAAGTTTCAAGTAAGATGCTTTAAGAATAGTGGAAGAATGACCTTTAATAACCAAACTGTAATCATTAAGGTCTCTAATACAGGAACTACTGCCTTAAAAATATACATTTGCCTATAACTTTTATATAAATATGGAATCAGGTAAATATGAGCAGCAAATTCCATTTTCTTCTCCCCTCTCCCCCCGCCCCACTCTTTGCATTTGCTTGTTATAGAGCATGCGATTCAGTGGAACACATTTATATCCAAACCTTGGCTGGAGCTGGGAACCCTAGGGCACCATTTCTTTATAGAATGCCAGATCTTCCCTTACACAGATTATGAAAGGGATTCTCAAATCTGAGTGTGTGCTGAAATCACCTATGTGTTGGTGTTAGTCGCTCAGTCATGTGTGATTCTTTGTGACCCCATGGACTGCAGCCTGCCAGGCTCCTCTGTCCATGGAGTTTTCCAGGCAAGAATACTGGAGTGGTTTGATATTCCCTTCTCTCAGGGATCTTCCCAACCCAGGGATCAAACCAGGGTCTCCTGCATTGCAGGCAGATTCTTTACCATCTGAGCCACCAGGGAAACACACTTCTGTGTATCCATCCCAAAGCCTAAAACTAAGCCAGTCTTCAGTGGGGCCTCAGAATCTGCATTTCTAACACATTTCCAGGTGATGCTGCTGTTGGCCTGAGGACCACACTTTGACAGCCATGTGATTCTAGTATTGCTTAGGTAAGTGAATGTTATACAATTAAAATTCTCCCTCAGTATTGGGGAGGATTCTGTGAGCCCTAAGGGTACGAAAGTCAGTGGATGCTCAAGTGCCCTATGGTGCAGCACAAAGAATACAGTCGGCCCTTGAACACAACAGATTTGAAGTGTACCGGTCCCCATATATGTAGATTTTTTTTTTTTTTTCAGTAAACATACAGTTAGCCTCCTCTGGATTCTCATCTTCAGAATTTGTGGAATGTTGTGAGAGGAAGAGCCAGCTGCATGTCACTTGAATTTTCCTGGTACGTGAGGATGTCTTCATATCAGAGCATTTAATAGCAGTAACAGTCGACTGATCATATGCAGCACAATTTCAGAATTAAGGATTGTTGATCTGGTTAGCTGCATTCAGACACCTTAGTNTGTGAGAGGAAGAGCCAGCTGCATGTCACTTGAATTTTCCTGGTACGTGAGGATGTCTTCATATCAGAGCATTTAATAGCAGTAACAGTCGACTGATCATATGCAGCACAATTTCAGAATTAAGGATTGTTGATCTGGTTAGCTGCATTCAGACACCTTAGTCTGTGTAGCCTGGAAGGTGCAAAGTATATTTTTATTTACCAAAAGAAAGAACACAAGGTAGTTGAGGGAATTCTGGATGTGGTGTCAGAAAGTTTGTATATAAATTCCAGCCCCACTTCTTGTGAACATCTATCCTGAACAAGTGACCTCTGCCTTATCCTCCAAACCTTGGTTCCTTGTCACCAAACTGGGGACGATGCCATCTCTCCTGAGGACCTCCTCTTCTTACAGGGATCAAGTTACATGTATGCAAAAGTAACTTGCCAACTGGGAAATGATCAATGAGGTGAATTCTATTCTATTCAGCAAAAAGTAAGTTCAGCCTTGATTAGCATGTTTCCAAATAAGTGTGACAAAAAATATTGCAAAAGCATTAATTTGTCCCTACATTAAATAATTGTTGACTTTATAAAAAATGGTTTAGAAGTAAAAAACTAAGCATCTGTAATTTGTCAATTACATTACATACCTAATCTTAAAATTTTTAGTATCAATAATTTGATTTTTCTTAATCCATGTATTGCCAGTGAGTTTTCTACTGTTTTAATAAAGTTGTTTCACATAACACTTTATAATTTCCCAGTGCTTTCTCTCTTAAATCATTTACTCTCCAAAATCACCTAGTGAGGGAAGCAGTATTCCTCCTCTCCCACAGGTCCTGCTTCTTGAAGTGTCCTTGGCTTCCCTGTTGCTCTAGGGGTAGCAAATCCACTGCTGAGTCTTATGACTCATCTCATGATGGCTATGGGCATCCAGCATTTGAGCATGTGACATGGCTCAAGCTCTGGGTGGATACGTTTCTAACATTTCTAAAGCCCAACACCTTTCCTTCTACTCAGTATCTTCTCTTGTTGTCATAACAACTCACATTCCTAAACACTTGGGAAATTCTAGAGAGGTAAACGGAGTTTTGGTTTTTCTTTTCCATGGTCAATCCAGTGTACTCATCATTCTTTGTGGTCTCTTAGAAGAGCTGCTCTGGACTATCAGCATTCTAAATATCCCCAAATGGCTCTGAGTGCTTCTGGAGACTTGTTCTGAGAATGTCCCCTCCTCAAATTCACAGATGTTTTCTGTTGCCTAGTGTCCTGACACCTAAATTTGAGAAATACCACAGAGGCACATGGCCCACACAAGGGACAGAGGAAAGCTAAAAGGCTCAAAGAGGTGAGAAAACAAGTGGCATCAGATCAGCTGTTAGTCTTCACAAAGAATCTCAGCAGAAAAATAAGACCCAGGGAGTGAAGAATAAATCCAACTGGTCAGGCCCCTCAAAATCAGTTCTCAGACTATCTCACCTTANCAGTCCAGTTCTCACATCCATACATGACCACTGGAAAACCATAGACTTGACTAGATGGACCTTTGTTGGCAAAGTAATATCTCTGCTTTTTAATATGCTATCTAGGTTGGTCATAACTTTCCTTCCAAGGAGTAAGCTAGGTTCCATCAAATTTCTAGCTCCTCTCTCTCTCCGGTTGGATTTCCATGCCTCAGTCTGCTGGTTCTGGTTACACTCAGCTGCTGTTCTGAAGAGTTAGGTTGGGAGAAGGGTGAGAGGTTTTGTTCTTAATCTCACCTCCTCTTTTCTTAAGCAGTCTCCTCAAAGGGATGTTTAGGTGCTATTGATGTCATTTGACTCAAGTCATTTAACCTCTCTAAAAATCCAATTTCCTTAGCTCTGAAATGAGTAGATTATTTCCAGGGACCTTTAAAAACTCAAGCTCAAAGGATCTTGAGGAGACTACAACAATCTGCAGAACATCCTACGTCACATAACTTAAATTTGGGGTTTTAAAAATGAAAACAATTTTATGTGAGAATAATTTTTCTTTGTCTTCCCTGATTTTATAGATGACCACTACCCCTCATTTTTGACTGTCTTAATATTAATAAGAGCTAAATTTTGAGTATTCACCATGTACTGGTTATATAAATTTTTACTATATGCAGTAATTTATGTACTGCTCACTACAATTCTATGGTATTTCTACTTTTGCCTGTTTTGGTGATGGGGAAGCAAGAGCAAAGAGATGTTAAGAAGTTCACCCAAGGCCACAGAGGTAGTGAGCAGCAAAGCCGGGATTAGAAACCAGGGAGTTTGGCTCCAGAGCCTGTGCTCTTAAATTGCTATCCTTCCCACTTTAAAACGGTTCATTCTGATGCTCAGATGCTTGTCGAGAGTTTCAAAGTTGAAATTATGGGGAAACTCTAACAGTCTTACCCAGGAAAACACAGGGAACGAGCCAACACTCATTTCTTATTTTACCATGTCCCTCACATACAGACTCACATTCTCGGAGTGACATGCTCTTCAGTGTACATCATGGACACTGGTGGAGAACTCATCCTTGTAAAGAGTTATGGAGAGGAGAATTCAACTAGGCTTAGCGGGCAGCAGGCAGTCATCAACAGTCAAAATGCCCTTTCACATCTGGAACCTCTCCTTCTCCCAGAAAAGAAAACACGCGCGGTATTACATGGACTGTCAATAACTGTGGCACTCTTTTCTGGAAGTCAGCAGATTGAGCTCAGGTCATTTCATTAGTCCTCCCTTCCTAGGTGCAGGAGCATTCCTTCAGACAGAAGGATACCACCAGTTAGTGATTTTCCAGCTGCTTCATATATGAGGCAGCTTCAGGACTAAAAAAATGAAATCTCACTGACAACGGACAATGAAGCAGTGGCTAGCCTGACTGTCAATGTTTCCTTTGATTCTAGTAACAGAGTCCTGAGATGACAATACCACTTCCCTTTTCTTTTTTCCAGAGAGAGGTAAGGGATGCTGGGGTGAGTGTTTGAGAAGGTCTAAAAGGATTATTTGGGTCTTACATACACAGTCTCTGCTGCACACGCTTCTGGAGAGGCCATGAAAAGTCTGGATGGAGTCACAGATGAGCTCAGATTTTCTCTTATCCTCCCCATGTAGTGGAAAACAAGTTTTGGGAACCAAGGTGTGGAGAGAAGAATGAACAGGAATAGCTAAGTATACTTAGAAATATCCTCTAGCCCAGGAGAACCAGGACCCATGAGCAACCTCATCATATAATCTGTTATGGGGTCACCAATGATTTTCTGATGTGTCAAAGGTTAGCTGTCTCTGGGAGCAGGACACTGTGCAAACACTTTCATCATCTTTCTACTTCCACTCACAGTATTAAGACTGGTTAAAAATACCACAAGGTATTGCTACCTGTAATAGATCAACAGTTCCAGGGCAGGCAGAAAAGGATTCATGAAGCTCTCTGTGAACTGAAACAATAGAGGGGCCTATTCTCCACTTTGCATTCTGTTTTAAATCATATAGGCAGTGAGTCATGCTTTTTATTGCATATCCTGCTCAGATTGGAAAGCACAGGAAACAGATATGACATCAACAATTCAGTGGGATCAGTATCAAATTGATCCTGCCAATGAATCCCCCCCAACACACAATTCTGGTTTCCTTTGGTTTATTATTAGTTGTATAATAATAAAAATCAAAAAGCATATATTTTATTCTTTTCTTGCTGAGACCAGATGTTCCACAAACAGAAACAAAAAACTCTTATAAATAGGTAAGAGGGATAATGAATGAAAATATTTCCAATAAGGACGAGGAAGCTATTCTAAATTAGCATCAAACAGTACTCAATAACTGTAACCAGGCAGCAATAAACAAAAGCACAGCAGGTCAGATGAAAAAAAAAATAGAATAGTGGGGAGCAAGTACACAAGAAATAATTACCACCTCACTTATGAAGAAAAGTTATGACCAACCTAGACAACATATTAAAAAGCAGAGACATTACTTTGCCAACAAAGATCCATCTAGTCATGTATGGATGTGAGAATTGGATTATAAAGAAAGCTGAGCACTGAAGAATTGATGCTTTTGAAAACTGTGGCATTGGAGAAAACTCTTGAGAGTCCCTCGGACTGCAAGGAGATCCAACCAGTCCATCCTAAAGAGATCAGTCCTGGGTGTTCATTGGAAGGACTGATGCTGAAGCTGAAGCTCCAATACTTTGGCCACCTGATGCGAAGAGCTGACTCATTGGAGAAAACCCTGATGCTGGGAAAGATTGAAGGCACGAGGAGAAGGGGATGACAGATGATAAGATGGTTGGATGGCATCACCAACTCAATGGATATGAATTGGAGTAAACTCCAGGAGTTGGTGATGGAGAGGGAAGCCTGGTGTACTACAGTCCATGGGGTCACACAGAGTCAGACACGGCTCAGCGGCTGAACAGACTGAACTGAACTGGATGCTCTTGGATGATGTAAGTCTAGTTCTAGGCCCTTCCTGGAGATCCCTAAGGGTCCAGGCACCTGATATTAAAAAATTTGCAAGGAGCTTGCTTTACTCTTATTGGACAGCCAGGGCTCTAAATTTCCCAAGTAGGGAGACAGTAATAACCACTAGTTTAGCCTCTTATATCATCCAAGAAGTATCACTTAGACTAGAGCCAGCTGTTAGAACCTGGACTGAGTTTGAAAGTATATCAAGTCATTAAACAGGCTTTTCCCTCAGCTTTGTAGCACATACTGGCTAGGTTTTGAAGTGTTTCAAAAGGTAGATGGGTTATTGTCTCCAAATGTTTTCCTTTGTATCATCCAGAATATGAATGACCCTACCTTACCCATGGTCACTCAAATCTTCTTGGACTCAACTGTGAATCCTCTATTTAGTCTCTTGGTCCTGCTGCTTCTACCTCTCAAAAGGCTCTCAATTATCTCTCTTCTTTTGTCCCAGTAGTTGCCTTAGTTCAGGTTCTCCTGACTTCCTGTCTGTGTTGCTATAGCAGTCTCCTGATTTGGTTTTCCTGAATCCTGTTTTATTTCCCTCTAGTCCATGCTCCATATGTTGGCTCATTCCACTTTCCCCATTTAAAATTCTTTCATAACTTTCCCCTGCCCCCAGAACCAAATCCAAGGTTAGCACACAAAGTCTTAATTGGTCCCAAGTGTTTAAATCCCACATAATATAATAAGAAATATAGCTGTATGGGAGAAGATTCTGACACATGGGAGCCCCCCAGCTCCCACTGCTCATTACCGTACCCTATCAGTGCTAATGTATAGTTTCTAAATATTATATTAAATATGAACACACGCTTCTTCATCCCCCTTCTCAAGTCTGTGGATTAGACTCAGTCCAAAGTTAGTCATTTTGTACTCTGCTTTAGACCTTGACTCTATCTGAATATTACAGGTGTTCAGGAATTTAACTGCCTTTTAAACCACATTATAAATACATATTGGACTTCCCTGGTGGCTCAGATGGTAAAGCATCTGCCTACAACGCAGGAGACCTGGGTTCGATCCCTGGGTCAGGAAGATTCCCTGGAGAAGAAAATGGCAACCCACTCCAGTACTCTTGCCTGGAAAATCCCATGGATGGAGGAGCTTGGTGCAGGCTACTGTCCATGGGGTCGTAAAGAGTCAGGCATGACTGAGCGACTTCACTTCACTAAGTAATACATATTACTTAGAGCCAACGCTATACTTGCTGGTTAGAGCAGAGCAGAAACCCCTGCTATTCTGCCTTTTTGTTCAAAAGCCATTTTTAATTCATCACATGATAAAATTCAGCTCTAACACAGTATCATTACCTTTGTGATGTTTTATTTCACAAATGTTCTTTTCATCTGTCTCTTGTTTAATACCTCCCTATAGTAGGAAGACAATGAATGGTCTCTTCTAAGAGGAATGTAGACTCCTTCACATAAAAACAGATGGACCAAAGGTGTCCATGAAGGGCTCAAAACAGCAAGGTCAGAGGACCACTTGGGAAGGAAAGTGGAAGGAAGAATTTAGGGGTGGTGATCATGTAGGTGAGAATGAATTCAGCTAATTGATACCCATCAGTGATGCCTTGGGAGAAGGCAATGGCAACCCACTCCAGTTCTCTTGCCTGGAGAATCCCATGGATGGAGGAGCCTGGTGGGCTACAGTCTATGGGGTCGAGAAGAGTCGAACACCACTGAGTGACTGCACTTTCAATTTTCACTTCCATGCACTGGAGAAGGAAATGGCAACCCACTCCAGCGTTCTTGCCTGGAGAATCCCAGGGATGGGAGAGCCTGGTGGGCTACCATCTATGGGGTCGTACAGAGTCGGACACGACTGAAGCGACTTAGCAGCAGCAGCAGCAGCAGCAGCAGTGATGTCTTTTTTTTTTTTTTAAGTTTAAATTTTTATTTTTTAGTTTGTTTTGCTTTACAGTACTGTATTCATTTTGCCATAGATTGACATGAATCAGCCACAAGTGGACATGTAAAGCTTCCCAAGCAAGCTCTAATCCCAGTGTCCTCAGAGAGTTTGATTTGAGGTGAAGGTAGATACACTGGTTCTCTTCACATTTTTCCAGGATCACCCTTTACCCTCCAAATCTCATTTAACACATTGTTTACCTAAGAACATCTGCAATTTCTATATTCTTAATCTTTTTTTGCTTGTGGTCCTGAGGAAGCTATGCTTTCCCTAGAAAAAGTACATGCAAACAAAGTTTTGTACAATTTACTTATCAGTTTGTTTTTCCATAGCATCAACCCCTTAAGCTATACTGTGGAAGACACTGAACTATAGAATACTCTGATTTATCCCCCCAAACAGTGATTCCCTGTGAAAAACAGAATCTTAGTGAACAAAAATGTAAGCATTTCTTACTTCCTCTTACTTAGACTAGTACCTAAGTAGGTCAAACACCGCTGAGTTTCATAGTATATCCTATTTTTACATTGTTTCCACAAATAAAGAT
>SJYA01000675.1:36543-92853 GCA_006410615.1 Neotragus moschatus | reverse complement strand
AAATGGCAACCCACTCCAGTACTCTTGCCTGGAAAATCCCATGGATGGAGGAGCTTGGTGCAGGCTACTGTCCATGGGGTCGTAAAGAGTCAGGCATGACTGAGCGACTTCACTTCACTAAGTAATACATATTACTTAGAGCCAACGCTATACTTGCTGGTTAGAGCAGAGCAGAAACCCCTGCTATTCTGCCTTTTTGTTCAAAAGCCATTTTTAATTCATCACATGATAAAATTCAGCTCTAACACAGTATCATTACCTTTGTGATGTTTTATTTCACAAATGTTCTTTTCATCTGTCTCTTGTTTAATACCTCCCTATAGTAGGAAGACAATGAATGGTCTCTTCTAAGAGGAACATAGACTCCTTCACATAAAAACAGATGGACCAAAGGTGTCCATGAAGGGCTCAAGACAGCAAGGTCAGAGGAACACTTGGGAAGGAAGGTGGAAGGAAGAATTTAGGGGTGGTGCTCATGTAGGTGAGAATGAATTCAGCTAATTGATACCCATCAGTGATGCCTTGGGAGAAGGCAATGGCAACCCACTCCAGTTCTCTTGCCTGGAGAATCCCATGGATGGAGGAGCCTGGTGGGCTACAGTCTATGGGGTCGAGAAGAGTCGAACACCACTGAGTGACTGGACTTTCAATTTTCACTTCCATGCACTGGAGAAGGAAATGGCAACCCACTCCAGCGTTCTTGCCTGGAGAATCCCAGGGATGGGAGAGCCTGGTGGGCTACCATCTATGGGGTCGTACAGAGTCGGACACGACTGAAGCGACTTAGCAGCAGCAGCAGCAGCAGCAGCAGCAGCAGTGATGTCTTTTTTTTTTTTTAAGTTTAAATTTTTATTTTTTAGTTTGTTTTGCTTTACAGTACTGTACTCATTTTGCCTATAGATTGACATGAATCAGCCACAAGTGGACATGTAAAGCTTCCCAAGCAAGCTCTAATCCCAGTGTCCTCAGAGAGTTTGATTTGAGGTGAAGGTAGATACACTGGTTCTCTTCACATTTTTCCAGGATCACCCTTTACCCTCCAAATCTCATTTAACACATTGTTTACCTAAGAACATCTGCAATTTCTATATTCTTAATCTTTTTTTGCTTGTGGTCCTGAGGAAGCTATGCTTTCCCTAGAAAAAGTACATGCAAACAAAGTTTTGTACAATTTACTTATCAGTTTGTTTTTCCATAGCATCAACCCCTTAAGCTATACTGTGGAAGACACTGAACTATAGAATACTCTGATTTATCCCCCCAAACAGTGATTCCCTGTGAAAAACAGAATCTTAGTGAACAAAAATGTAAGCATTTCTTACTTCCTCTTACTTAGACTAGTACCTAAGTAGGTCAAACACCGCTGAGTTTCATAGTATATCCTATTTTTACATTGTTTCCACAAATAAAGATGTCTTGTTTGTAGATTCTTGTCCAGAGTTTCTGGTTTAGGAACACCTGAAATGATCATTTAGAAGGCTCTAGCACGTGTTTCCGGAGAAGGAACATGGTGTCTCTCATCAGGTGTTTCCTGAATTGACCCCGTCATGCTTCACTCTGGACATTCTAGCTCTTTACTGCCGAACCCTCAGCTCAGAGACTAAAGCCCAGTGGTAATGACTCAGAAAATCACTTTTTATCAGTTCACCCAATGGTATCAGACTCTAGGAAATTAGTTAAATGTCCCACAAAGACAGATCAACACATCACAGAATGCTAGACATATCTATCAGTCAAGTGGATTAGAATGCTGTGTCTTCTTCCCACCAGATAGCCAACTTGAGAAACTAAAGACCAGAAAGCTGCATAGGAAACTCAGGGAAGGTGTGAGGGCTGGATTGCCTGATGGGCAGCCAGGATGCCTCGCCTACTTGTTCAGTTCCATTCAGTCACTCAGTCGTGGACTGCAGCAGGCCAGGCCGCCCTGTCCATCACCAACTCTTGGAGCCCACTCAAACTCATGTCCATTGCATTGGTGATGCCATCCAACCATCTTATCCCGTTATCCCCTTCTACTCCCGCCTTCAATCTTTCCCAGCATCAAGGTCTTTTCCAATGAGTTGGTTCTTCGCATCAGGTGATCAAAGTATTGGAGTTTTAGCTTCAGCATCAGTCCTTCCAGTGAATATTCAGGACTGATCTCCTTTAGGATGGACTGGTTTCTCCCAACCCCCATCCCACCATGGGAAGGTGGCTGCCAGGGGGAAGCCAGCCAGAGAAATGTCTTCATTAAAGCGTGAAATCTGTATCAGTTTCTAATGTTTCCAACATAACTATATAAGAACATTATTGATGACATACACAAAATAGTAATTAACTTTTTGATGTTAATTTCAACTTTTTTTCCTTCTTATATTCATGTGTATTCCAGATACCAGCTCTATTTGCATCCTCCCCTCTGAGCTCCCATAAAGAATGATGTAAAAATGACCATCTTTAGAGATGGAGTGGGACTGCTTTTTAAAACTCTCTATATCCTTCCTTGTGTCTCTGGTTCTAAATCAGTATGTGTGAAATATAGATATCGGGAAACATATTTAATACCAGGGAAGGAATCAAATTCCAGCATGTACAAAATTCTCTGGGACAGTTGTCTCAGCTTCAACAAACAAATGGAAATTTAGAGAGAAAAATAGGGGAAACGGAAAGGCAGTTTAAGAAGTATATTGTAAGGGTTCAGGCTGAGCCTCCTCAACGTTGTGTCACATTCTCATGAAGGTTATTTTGAGCTAAAGCCAATCAAGACCCTCTGGCTTCTAGAGAAGCTACTGCCCCTCCCTTAGTTGCTTGAAAGAATTTAAGTTGGGGATTTTTCCCAGGAAAGAGGTACTGCCAAAGAAATTTTATCTAAGTGGTTTTATTTGTATGGCAGGATCAACTTCTAATTACCAAACATCTTCTCTTATCATCCTTTGAATGACTCTCATGTCATCAGAAGCCCCAGGCCCCTACCCCATTCCTTAGCTCAGGATGGCATACATTCCTCATTTCCTGTCTCTGAAACTTTCATGTATGTTGGAGTCTCTGATCCTCTCAGTGAAGTTCCTGTATACATGAAAATTTCCAAACTTTTGGACAACAATTTTCCTTCTGTTACTCTGTCTCATGTCAATTTAATTCTTGGATCAGCCAGAAGAACCTAGAAGGGTGAAAGAATGTTTTCTTCCTCCCTGACAGTATCAGCCAGGCACAATGCATAGGTTTTGTTTCAAACATGCTTCAAAATGTATTATGTAAGCCTCATGGTAACTAAGAAGCAAAATCTAGAGCAGATACACAAAAGGTAAAGAGAAAATAGAGCATACCACCATAAAAACCACCAATGTACACAGATGGACAGAGATGGAGTAGGGGTGGGGAGCAATGAAAACACAAAACCACCAGAAAACAATAAGATAGCACTAATAAGTTTTCGTATGTCAGTAATAACTAAATGTAAGTCAGGCGTAATTCACCAGTTAAAACGCAGAGTGGCTAGATGGCTTAAAAAAACAAAAACAAAAATCAAGACCCAACTATATGCTGCCTACAAGAGACTCTCTTTAAGGACACACATAGGCTCAAAATAAAGGGGTAGAAAGAGATATTCCAGGCAGCTGGAAAGTAAAAGAAGGCAGGGGTATCTATCCTTATATCACACAAAATAGGATAAGCGAGAAATGGAAAGAAGAGACAAAATGGTCACTATATATTGGTAAAGGGGTAAATTCATCAAGACAACATTTTGTAAATGTTTATACACCCATTATAAGAGCATCTAAATATATTAAGCAAATACTAACAAATCAAGAGACAATGGACAACAGCACAATAATAGCAGGGGATTTCAATACCCCATTTTCAGCAATGGATAGACCATCCAGACAGAAATCAATAAGGAAATAGGTTTGAACCACATATGAGACCAAATGGCTCTAACAAACATGTATGTATAGAACACACCAGCCCATCCCTCAGAAGCTGGGTGCATGTTCTTCTCAAGTGCATGTGAACACTCTTAAATACACTTTAATAAATTTAATCCTAGACATAATGTTGAGCAAAGCAGAATAAATATCATACTTAAATAAAATTAAAATCAGGATAGGGTTACCTTTGGTGGGAAGGTCACTAGAGGAGGTGGTCCTTCTAGGGTGCTGGCGCCATTCTGCTTAAGAGCATCCTAGTTACACAGATAAATTTGTTTATGAGAATTCAATCTGTAAACTTATGATTTATATACTTCATGTTATGCAACAAATAGTTTCATTTGGAATAATCTGCCCATTTTTATTTGATTATACTGAACTGCCAGAAGTTTTCTTTGTTGATAATACTGGAGTTTTATTTTTAAAAGTCTTACATTTTAGAGATACATATCAAAATATTTGTGGATGGAATGTGATGTTCATATAAGCTTTAATAGTGAGGAACGGGACCTCCCTGGTGGTCCAGTGTATAGGGCTCCACAATCCCAATACAGGAGACCCCCGGGTCAATCCCTGGTCAGGAATAGGGTCCCACATAACATAACTAAGCCTGCTCACAATTATGAAGACCCAGCACAGCCATGATAAATAATATCAAAATCTTTTAAAAGACACTTAAAAAGTGAAGAAGGAGTGAAGCAGAGAAGCTGGAGTTTAGATTGATCATTTGTTGACAGTTAAAGGCAGGTGATGGCTACATGTAGTACATTAAGCTATCTCTCATGTATTTTTAAAAGCTTCCATACAGAAAGGAATTGTAAAGATGCCTTTAGACACCTTGTCGTTGTGTTAGTCGCTTGGTTGTGTCCAGCTTTTTGCGACCCTATAGTCTCTATCCTGCCAGGCTCCTCTGTCCATGGGATTCTCCAGGCAAGAATACTAGAGTGGGTTGCCATTCCCTTCTCCAGGGGATCTTCCTAACCCAGGGATCAAACCCAGGTCTTCCACATTACAGGCAGATTCTTTACTGTCTGAGCCACTAGAGACTTCTTGAGACACCTCCCCTTGCCTGTTCCTTCTCTCTGTGCTATCTGGGACTTCACTCTCTCCTTTCTGATGCAATGCAGCGCACCTGGGCTCTCTCCATCTGAGCACAAGCTCATCCAGAAGCCCACTGAGAGCTCAGTTTCCAACAGAAGTTTTCAAAATTATTGAAAATGATGAGTCTTTTCCAGGAAGGAGAATCCTACTCTACCTGCTGAGAAAAACAATTTCTCTTATTAATTTTTTTCATTCTTTGTTCAGTCTCAATTCTTTCTCCCTTCCTCTGCAAATAATGCACATGTAGGTAGGACTTAAGACACTCTGGCATCTTGAAATATTTGAGAAGTATTGTTAATAGCATCATGAACATAGTTGGTAACATTTTTCCAGGGTGAGCTGCTTCTGATCACTAGTCTAAACCATTTTGTGAAGATCCTCACAAGCGTTCATGTCAGAGATGATCACTGAAATGGTTTCCAGTTCTTACAGTACATCTTTTGGAGCCTTCAAGTCCCTCCACACTGGCTGTAACTGTTGAATTTTCCTTGGAGAAATTTTAGATGTGTGGGAAGGACGAGGGAGAGAAAGCACTTAAAAATAGTCCATGGACTGACTGGAAATTTCTATTAAGAAACACCACATAGGAAGACACAGAAATAACAAGAAGCAGGTTTAAGACCAAATGAAGAACAAGAAGCAGGTTTCAGACCAAATGAAGTGAAGTGAAGTTGCTCAGTCGTGTCTGACTCTTTGCGACCCCATGGACTGTAGCCCACCAGGCTCCTCTGTCCATGGGATTCTCCAGGCAAGAATACTGGAGTGGGTTGCCATTTCCTTCTCTGGGGGATCTTCCTGACTCAGGGATTGAACCCAGGTCTCCTGCATTGCAGGCAGATGCTTTACCCTCTGAGCCACCAGGGAAGCCTTAAGACCAAGTGGGAAGGAGGCAAAACATCCAAATGAGATTGAATTTGTTTTCCAGGAATGGAACAGGATAGATTGACTTGAATTGGTCTCAAAGCATACATTTCCGGCCTAGAAACAGAGCACACAAACTGGAGTTTGATTTAGGAATTAATAAAAAGATGCAGTTTGGGGAAAATTAAACCATTTTATCAACCTCTGTGCAAGTCGGGACTACAATGCATTCTATCACACCCTCCCGGCTTATAGGCTTCTGATCCACTATCGAGGTGGCAGCCACTCACTCAGCTGGGAGCCTTCAGTGCCGCCTCGCTCCCTGCCCAACCCCAGTCCACGTCAGCTCTGTAGCCCACCTCTGCCATGGGTACTTCCGCTGTTTCCCCCACCCTCTAGATTACCCTCACTTATAAGGACTCTTAACTTTTCTGAGCAGACATCTGCACAGGCCATCTGCATCCACCACCAAGACTATAACACAAGTTTTTCTGTTTTTTTTTTTTTTTTTAAAAGAAATCTTCCTAGTGTCCAAGGCACCAGTTTAGGTGACTGTAGGATTCTTTGGAAAAATCATCTTGCCTCTAGAAAATCTGGACAGAAATCATTGTGATGCAGGTAAGCTCAAGAGTTGGGGACAGGCATGAGACCAAAAGGATTATCTTCAGATTCCGGAATCTTCTTATACCTCTGTACTGCTTACAATTAAGCAGCCACACAAAGGCATTAATATCTGACTGAGAATAATCCAACTGTTTTAGACAAATTTATATCAGCCCGGGGACTTGGAAGACATCTGACCCCACATTCATGTCACTTTGAATCAACAGGCAAAAAGACTCCCCGTGAAGATGAAGGAAACTAACCTGGTTGTCACTAGCAATTGTGCTTTGGGACAACCTGACTATTCACATGGAAGCCAAGAGATGAGAGTCTCAGATCAACAGGCTTAATGGCCCTTGAAAAAGAGTAAGGGCTTAGTATACGGTGAGAAGGATTAGCCCACACAATTCTGGTTGCCTTCGATGAGGTAGGTATACATGGAGTATGGGTATTATGTTCTGAGCATGGGTTCTGGTCACATTGCCAGAGTCTGCTTAACTTTCTTTATAAGATAGACCAAATGGTGCTTGTGCCATTGGCTACTATGATGATTAAATGAGTTAGTATGTGTAAGTTCTCAGAACAAGGCTTCACAGTCAGCACTCAATGTCAGTTATTTCAGATTGAGGGTATAAATACCCAAGAACACTGATAATCCTGGTGTGCCGTTCAAAAGACATTCAAGGTTTTTAAAGAAGTGTGGTAGGGACTGCCTTTGACTTGCGGATCAGAACTCGTGTTGTTGGAGCATAGTGATAAAGCCTCAGGTGGCAGAGGAAGAGTTGTGTGGCAGGACACTCATACCACTAGACTTGAGGGAAGGAGACCTGGGTTTAATTCCTGGGTCATTGCCAGCTCTGTAACCTGGAATCACGCTATTTTTATCCTTTTGGACTTGCGAGAATTATAGTTGCTCCTAGCTTAGAACTATGGTTTGATGCCAAGAAGTACTTTCATCACTGTTTCTTTGATTAGCTGCATATTAGGGCTTTAAAGAAGTGTCATTTGGGGCCCCCCGGTCTCCATTCTCCACTTTTTAAATCACCTGGACTGCATTAGTCATATTTATGCTAGATTCAAGTCAGAAGTTCAAGAACTCCCCAAAAAGAAACTGACACTAAGGTAGAATTTGACCCGTATCTCTCTTAAGATGCCCAGATCTCCGCCTTTTATCTCCCTTAACAATGTTTACAATGATGAATATATCCTGAGTGGGTTTTTGTCCTCTCTCAGAAAGTTTTTGTAGATACCCAGTCACACTACTCACTGGTTCCCTTATTCCAACCTCCCACACTTCCAGACAGGCTGCAGGCTGTGGCCATGGAACAGAAGCACGCTGACCTCTGTGAGGACTAGGGACAAAACTCTGGCTGCCTAAGCACCACATTGCCACCTGCTAGGCAAAAGCACAACTGTGAAAAGCAACTAAATTACTGAACCCAACATTAGGGCTGGCAGATCTAAGAAAAAATTTAAGCTGATGAGCTAAATTTCATATAAAATATGACTTCAAGAATAAACTCTACAGAGCTTTTATAACTACCTTTCTGAAATCGTTAAAAAAAGAAAACCCAACCCTGACATACATCGGTATTTTCTCCAACTAATTCCCTTGAAGAGGCAGTGCTGATTATCAATTCAAAACCTAAACTGACACATTTACCAGAAAGGAAAAATGAAATCCCATAGACATTATCATGCAAATTAAGTCTTAGAGCTCTGCAGTTGTAAAAAAAAAAAAAGTTCACATGTGTATTACCATCTTAGCATTTACATGTAAGTCACAGATTTATGAAATAGGACTGACTTATAGAAAAATAAAATCAGGCAGGGCTATCATTTTTTCCAGTAACATAAGTGGATACTGAAATTTTTAAGAGCTGATATACTACTTGAAGTCAAAACTTGAGGTATGCCTGGCATCTGTTCTTCAGAGTTTCATACATATTTTTTGGGGGAAAATGCCCTAAGAAGCCCCAAATCCTTTATTCACAAAGGTTCTACATACTTGGCAAGAGAAATCCAAATTAATTCAACAGATCTAGGTAGAATCTAAATAGCACTAGGTAGTATTGTAAAGACATCAAAGATAAATAAGGTGAAGATTCTGCCATCAAGGAGAGGGAGAAGACAGACAAATAACTGAAACATGTTACTGAGTCCAAGGTCACGCTACTTGCTGCACCACAGGCCAATAAGTCGAGAGAGGAGTTGTTGGGACAAGAAACAGCAACTTTATTCAGAAAGCCAGCAGACCAAGAAGACTGGTGGACTAGTGTCCCAAAGAACCATTTAGTCTGATTAGAATTCAGACAGCTTTTACACAAAAGAGTGAAGTCACTCTGTTGTGTCTGACTCTCTGTGATCCCATGGACTAGAGCCTGCCAGGGTCCTTCATCCATGGCTTTTCCAGGCAAAAGTACTGGAGTGGGTTGCCATTTCCTTCTCAGGGGATCTTCCTGACCCAGGGATTGAACCTGGATCTCCCACATCACAGGCAGACTTCTTTACCATCTGAGCCACCAGGGAAGCCCTAAATAGTAGGGCTAATAGTAGGTTTAAGGGTATTAGTATAACACCCTTTTTTATATGAAAAGGGGAATGGGTAAAGTCAAGCTTTTCCTGGTTCAAGACAGCCTCCAGAGGGCATGCGTTCTTCTCTCCTTTCCTCTAGCTATTCCCAGATGGCCTGGTCAAAATGTTTCCTATGAGCTGGACAAAAGTATTTTAACTTAATGCTCATTTTCTGGGGACAGGGTTCCCAGAGATGGGCCATTATGTGTAATTCAAACTTACAGGCAACATCTCTTTGGTGATTAACTTGTAATACAGTAGAATACCAGGGTTCTCCCCTCTTACAAAGTAGAAAGTGATAAATATCATAAGAGGTGCCAACAAAATGCTTGTAGGTGGTTGTGTTAGAGAGACTAGATCAGGGAGATAAAGGGTTTTGTGTGGGGGAAAGAAAAGATGTTATCAGCTCAGTTTGGGAAAAAATGGGTTAGGACGGCAAACAAGTGCGTGGGAAGAGGCTTTTTCAGGTCACTGGATAAGCAAAAGCCTAGAGGTGTCAGATGGAGTATCAGCCCGCTTGGCTTAAGGGTGGGAACATCATGGGCACCTCTGCTAGACACACTGTTCCTCCTGGAATTCTTATGTCACTGTTGAGAATTTGACCATCTTTAATTAAAATAACCCAAGTTGAACACTGGATGAAAAATGACTAGACAATAAGATACTGAAGGTGTGAGGAAAGAGGAACTGGAGGTGATAGGTAAAAGAGTAGTTGGGACGTTACAGAGTAGTGAGTCCACAGACTGGGCAGAGGGCTTCCTATAAAGAAGACCCTCACTGTCTCCTCAGAGAAGGGGGTGGCAACTTCCCAGCAAGGAATAGATGATAATCATTTCAGCTTTGTGTCCTCTGTTCCATCTACTCAGCTCTGCTATCAGACCACAGAAATGTAGACAAGGCATAAATGAACAAACACAACCAGGTTCCAATACAATTTTACTTGTGAAATAGGTGGCAGGGCAGGTTTGGCTCCTGGGCCATCATTTGCTGACTTTTTCAGGTGATTAGCAAGGAGGAATAGGCATACTACGATACTGGATAGAGATAAGGAAACTAAAGGCTCCTTTAATCATATCAGTGCCATCCCCACACATCCAAGTACTGTAATCATGAGACAAGCAGTCAAGCACGGGCTGGGATCCGAAAAGGGAGTGATGAGGGAATGAATAAACTAATGAGAATCTCAGCCATCAAGCTACCGGCAGTGAGAGCCAAGATTGACATTAAGACACTCAATTTTTTTTTTCCTACAGTCTCAGGTGTAGAGATACCCAAGGCACAGGGAACATAGGATGCCATTTCCCCAACAGTTAAAGTTTCAGAAGATATCTGACACTGAGCATTCCAGGAATATAAGGAAATTGAGAAGAGCCGGCAGCAGGCTCTCTCATTTGGGAAAATGGCTTCTTTTTTAAAATGACTTGAGCTCCTCTCACTTTCTGTAAAGGCCAGGAGCTAGTTCTGGGCTTCAGACATACTGTGAAGAAGAGTGTCATCTGCCAGTCAAACCCCGCCTCTGAAGGGGCAGATTGGCAGGCTCAGTGGATACCCGTCTTTCTCCTTTTAATGATACTCTGGAGGGATGGACACAGCCTTCAGGCATTTCCGTCAGGCAAGTCGTTAAAAGGATCACACAGAGCATGAGAATCACCACAGCTGGCAAGACAGGAATAGTTGCCACCTATTTGAACTTGCTAATTTGCCTACAACTGACAGAGGAAGACTTGTCAAGGAGACTTATTTGGCACTGTCAGTCTCTAAGAGGATTTCTGTCATTTGGCCTTTTGCCCTGTTGATTAAGAGCAGCGCGGAGCACAGCTCTCACACATTTATCATCTCAAACCATTTCTTTGTTTCACTGAGTAATAGTAATCATTCACATCTTGACTATATTGTGCTAAGTGGGATTCCAGCCCACTCTGCTAACAGCAGTGGGAGGCATTGTTAAGTTTTCAGAGTTACCTTCCAAAGAGGTTGAAAATCCCAGCTCAGGATCCCAGGACCGGTCAACATCACCAAGTCCTGCATCTTTTCCATTGTCATCAAGGAGGAAACTCAAGTTTAAGGCCTGGGAATGCCCATCTTAATGGGGAACAGGGAATCTTCATAAACAGTCAGCCCAGGAGAGAAAGAGATCCAAAGCTTAAACACTGGAGCTTGAGATACAGTTTCTGATTCAACAAGGACCTTGTTTGAGGACCTTCCGGGCCTTATTCCAAGCCTCACTTCTCACTATTGACTGCTTGCTGTTTTCAGGTATAAAACATGGCAACATGGTTATGACCTGTTCAGTGTTAGCTATGGAACGCTGATTAGGAGTCGGACATAGTGTCTCTTAAGACCCTTGAACAATTGCTCTAGTTTTACAGATAAGGGAGCTCAACCCTGGAGAAGCTGGGGCACTTGCCCAAGACCACACCCCATCAGAGGCTGGGATTTAGGCCCAGGTATGTCTGGCCCCAAAGGCTGGGCTCTGATCTAGGCATGGGCTACTGGGCCCTGAGGAGTCTACTCAGTGACCTCAGCTTTCCTCCCGGGAAGGGAGAAGCCACAGGGTGAGTGCACCCACAGAGAGGCAGCCAAGGGGCCTGGCATCCGAGTGGAAGAAGCAGGAACCATAAAAGTATGTTAACAGCACTTATAACACAATCAAGTGTGTGCTAGCAAGCTCTTGTCTAAAAGAGAATAAAGTTTGCATCTGTTCAGTTTACACTCACAGGAACATCTACGATTTGCAAATTGTTTTCATTCACAGCATCTCCTTTCGTGTGCATGGCAACCTTGAAAGGACAGCAAGATAAGTACTATTTCCATTTGGAAAAAAAAACATTTCTAAAAGGTTAGGACACTAATATTACATGCCTAACACATGGAAGAAGAACCCAATAGAAGCCTCTTTCTGGTTCCGAGTACAAATTTGTCCTCTAATATCAGGATGCTTCAGTTCTGTTAGTCAATCATAGATCTGCAGAGAAATTTCTGCAGATTTCAGGTTTTCAGCTCTGGTTCCTGAGAGATGGCATCTGCTTGTACCATAGTCCTACACCCAAGGAAGTTAGCACAACTCAAACACTGGAGTATAAATGTGTTGTTTACTAGCAAGCAGAATTGAAGTGAAGTGACGTCACTCAGTCATGCCCGACTCTTTGTGACCCCCGTGGACCGTAGTTTTCAAGGCTCCTCTGTCCATGGAATTTTCCAGGCAAGAGTACTGGAGTGGGTTGCCATTTCCTTCTCCAGGGGATCTTCCCGACCCAGGGATCGAACCCAGGTCTCCCGCATTGTAGGCAGACGCTTTACTGTCTGAGCCACCAGGGAAGCCCTAAACTGGCTTTAATTGGTAAAAAGTAGGAAATCTGACTATAACTTCTAAAGGTGGTAACTTTAATGCTGAAACAAACAAACAAAAAATAGACATAGCAGTACAATAAGCTTTTTTTTTTTTTTTTTAAGTTGATGGAGGAGGTGGGCAAAGGACTTAGCCAGAGGCTCTGGACAGGAATATAGTGATATACCTTTACAGTGCCTAGTGTCACAGAGAAAAGCAGGGGGAGCCAGAAAGTACAAATGAGGAGGGTGGGCACGCAGAGATGTATACTATGTTAAAAAGGACCAAAGAANCACAAGTAAGAAAGAAGGTGTTATAGAGGATCAGTATCTTCACAGGGGCCAGCGCTCAGGCCATTTACATGCATCCTATTATCAGGTCAAGTTAGACACGTTCCAAATAAAGTTGAGAATAATGCACAGTGGCCAACAACGAAAGATGAATCTAGTGATTGATGAATTCTGATGTCTACCCACTAGTTTTAGACTAATAGCTTGAGATTTTAAGTAGCAAGTGCCCACAATGGTATTTTTCTCCACTCAAGCCTCTTGCTCAATAAAAAAGAAACAAAAACTCCTACATTCAAAAAGTTTGCCTCCTTCAGTATTTCATTTAAATGATTTCCAGGAAGTGTGAAATACTGAACATTCACTTGAAACTTAGTATTTCCAGTGAAATATGACATTATGGGAAACAGGAAAGCAATTAAACATTTTGGATGATGACTCATACCCTTAGGATTTATGCAAATATAGCATCTCTTATTACCTACCATAAGTGATATGTATATCATTATTTGCTATGAAACCGGTCCCAGAGAGCTGTTATTTATCAGGCTACTTATAAAGTTTGTGCCTTTTATTTATGAGTGGATATGGGTAAAATTGAATTATGCATTGTTCTTCTAGTCCCCAGTGATAAACTCTGTTAGGCTGCTTTAGGCACATAGAACAGAGCGAAATCCAAATCAAAAACAAAGTCTGGCTTTTGCAGTTCTCGGGAGAAACCAGAACTTCTGCTGGTTGTAAAAATGTAATTCTGAATGTAAATTAGAATATCAGGAAACAGTACAGATAAGATTCTAGTGAATGGGACCTCAGAAATGGACCGATTCCATTCCCTGATCTTACCCTGGAGGAGACTGAGGCTCTGAGGCTCTTAATTTCATACAATTTAGTTAATGTAAAAATGAAAGGAACTTTGAGAGAGTAGCATTGACATACAGATATTACCATGTGTGAAATAGATAGCTGCTGGGAAATAGCAGTGTAGCACAGGGAACTTAGCCTGGTGCTCCATGATGACCTGGAGGTGTAGGACGCAGGGGTGGTTAAGTAAGTAAGTAAGTAAGTAAATGTCAGTCCCTTTAGTCATGCTCGACACTTTGCGATCCCATGGACTGCAGCCCACNCCATGTGTGAAATAGATAGCTGCTGGGAAATAGCAGTGTAGCACAGGGAACTTAGCCTGGTGCTCCATGATGACCTGGAGGTGTAGGACGCAGGGGTGGTTAAGTAAGTAAGTAAGTAAGTAAATGTCAGTCCCTTTAGTCATGCTCGACACTTTGCGATCCCATGGACTGCAGCCCACCAGGCTCCTCTGTCCATGAGATTCTCCAGGCAAGGATACTAGAGAGGGGTTGCCATTTCCTTCTCCAGGAGATATTCCCCACCCAGGGATCAAACCCCTGTCTCCTGCATTGCAGCTGGATTCTTTGCCAACTGAGCTACAAGGGAGGGAGGCTCTAAAGGGAGGGAGTATATGTATACACACAGCAGATTCACTTTGTTGTGTAGCAGAAAGTAACACAACATTGTAAAGCAATTATACTCCAATTAAAAAATAAATAATACATTTTAAAAAAAAGAAAGGAAAAGAGTCAACCATTATAAGTCAAATGCTAACATTATAAATGTTGATGGAGCTAAAGCTTTAGCTCTTAAACAATATTTAAGTCCTAGAAAAAGGTTTACTTCCCTATAAATTACCTACTTAAAATTTAAGTCCTAGAAAAAGGTTTACCTACTTAAAATTTATCAAGTATATTCATATAACTTAATTTTAATGCAATGAAAAATTTACATGCTTTCTCATCAGTCATTAAAATAAGATTTTATCCATATAGGTTGGTATAATAAACAGAATAATAGCCTCCTAAAGATATTTACACCATGAAATCAGAATCTGTAATGATGTTACCTTACATGGTAAAAGGGACTTTGCAAATGTCAAGGATCTTAAGATGGAGAGGTTATCTGGGCTCACTAATATCTGCCTGGGCCCAGTGTAATCACAAGAATCCTTATGAGGAGGAGGCAAAAGGGTGAAAGTCAGAAGAGAAGATATCACAACAGTAGTGGGGAGGAGAGGGAAAGAAAGAAGAGAGAGAGGGAAAAGGAGCAAAAGAGGGGGAGGGAGGGGTGAAGGGGGAAGGCGGATGAAGTCAGAGAATGAAGGTGGACTCCAGAGGCTTGGAAAAGGCAAGGAAACAGATTCTGCCTAGCACTGCCAGAAAAAAACGCAGTCCTGCCAATTCATTTAGGAGCTCTACACCAAATTCCAGAGTGAGTTGCCATTCTCTCTTCCATGGGATCTTCCCAACGAGGGACTAAACCAGTATCTCTTATGGTTCTTTACCACTAGCGCCACCTGGTAAGTTAGAGCTTGGAAGCAGAGGTCTTTATTGAAGCTGAATGCACTGGCGCCTGACGTCCACCCTCTTGGACTCACTTATCATCTCCTCCTCCCACGAGGCCCTGCTGCTCTCCAGAGCACTCTGGAAGAGCAGGATCTGAGGGCTCTCCCCGCAGGACTCGTAGGAACCTATCCCAGTTCCCTTCACTGTCTCAGAGAAGCTATAAACTACTCTCTTCTTTCAATGGGCACCCTTTTCTCCCTCTCCCAAATTTTGGAGACTGAGTATGCAAATTCTTTAGTTACAGAAAGGCTTAATGTTTTCCTCTCCTTTTCCTATATGTTTTGAAGAGAAGAAAATGTGTTATTAACCAGCCTGGAAGAGATTTAATTTTTAGCATTTGTTTCTTATCCATATCCAATCAGTCCCTTCAGTGCTAGTTTCTTATATTGGCTGCACTGGTCACTGAGCCCAGGAACTGAGGGCTCAAGTCTACCTGGCCTGCCTGGTGAGGTACCCTATCCTTTACTTCTCAGCTGCTACTACCCTTTTTACAGTCTTCAACAGGACAGTCTCTTGGGCTTTCAAAATAACTTGCTTTAGGGCTTTCTTATTATAGCTCATATCTGCAACCTAACCTTAAATATGGGTGAGGTGTAGCTTTCAAAATTTGCAGTAATACTGTGGCCCCTAGCCATATACAGTTTGTCAACATACACCTAATCCAATTAAAAAGTTCACTTTTTTTAGACTCATTAGTCATTTCAAGTACTCAGTCACTACTGAGTGGCAAATGACCACCATGATGAATAATACAAATACAGAACAATCTCCTTTATCACAGCAAGTTTTACTGGACAGTCCTGTTCTTAAACAGAAATCTGTGTTTGTCTATGCTTCTCAGTTTAATATTTCTATTTGCCTAAAAGAAAACCTACACAGTTTGTAGGTAGCATAAATCCTTTGTGCTGGCCCTTACCTCTTTATTTAGTGTCATCCTCCCTTAAATACATTGTTCCCTTTCTGCTGGAAACCACCCTCTTTCTCCGCTCCTGTCCTGCCACTTAGCATTCAAGTCTCAGCTCACCTTTCATTCCCCAGGAAGCCTTTGCTGAGTCTGACTTTTATGTCTGCTCATCTCCCACTAGGAATTATGCTGACCTTAAATAACATTTCTACTCTGTTTGTTTGAACATTTATCTCTCAGTAACTTGTAAGTTTCTTGATGACAGGAATATGTCTTATCTGTGTGCATACAATTACATAGTCAAATATTACTCTAAATCTCCTTATTTAGAATTCTTTTAAAATGGACTTGCTCTATCTATGGAACTGGAAGGGAGCAACCCTGAATATTCATTGGAAGGACTGGTGCTGAAGCTGAAGCTGCAATATTTTGACCACCTGAGCAAAGAGTTGACTCATTGGAAAAGACCCTGATGCTGGGAAAGATTGAAGGCAGGAGGAGAAGGGGACGACAGAGGATGAGATGGCTGGGTGGCATCACTGATTTGATGGACGCAAGTTTGAGCTGGCTCTGGGAGATAGTCAAGGACCCGGAAGCCTAGTGTGCTGCAGTTGATGGGGTTGCAAAGAGTTAGACACAACTTTGAGACTGAACAACAACAACAACCCTTCCCAAAGGCTGCCCAGTCACTTATAAAATATAAACTTAAATTCTGAAGAAAGTGTAGACATATATATATTATAAATCATAATTCTTTTCAGAAAGGTTATGTTGACAGAGAGTCACTGGCTGGATCACTAAGTTTCCAACTATATTATTATTATTGAGAGACAAGCTCTGTACCAAAGATATAACTTTATGTACCAGTTACGCTAAAGAACCTGTCAGGAAATTTTCCCACATAAAACAATTAAAAGGGTTCAATGTGCCGATCTACTTTATTCAACCAAATTGCTTCCCTGTTTATAGAGAAACACTGAGTTTAACTTATCAGTGCAAATATCAGTTTTGCTCACCAAGAAATCTTGATAAAATCCCTAGCCTCCAAGGAATAATATTTTCTTTTTGTTGTTGTTCTCGTGTTCATAATGGCAGGATTTGATTGACTGATCAATTTTGATTGTAATACAGTTGATTTACAGTGTTATGCCAATCTTTGCTGTACAACAAAGTGACTCAATTATATGGATATATATTCTTTTTTAATATTCTTTTCCACATGATTTATCACAGGATATTGAATACAGTTCCCTGTGCTTCTCTGGTGGCTCAGTGGTAAAGAATCTGTCTACCAGTATAGGAGATACAGGTTCAATCACTGGGTTGGAAAGATCCCCTGGAGAAAGAAATGGCAACCCACGCCAGTATTCTTGCCTAGGAAATCCCATGAATGGAAAGAGCCTGGCGGGCTACAGTCCATGGGGTCACAAAAGAATAAGATATACCTTATCAACTGAACAACAAGGTATATATTACGATCTTCTTGTTTATCCATTTTAATTGTTCTAGTTTGCATTCACCAGTCTCAAACTCCCAGACCATCCCTCTCCACTACCACCACCCTTGGCAACCACAAGTCTGCTCTCTATGTCTGTGAGTCTGTTTCTGTTTTGTAGATAGATTCATACATATCATATTTTAGATTCTGTATGTAAGTGATATCATAAGGTATTTGCCTTTTTCTTTCTCACTTACTTCACTTAGTATGACAGTCTCTAGTTGCATCCATGTTGCTGTAAATGGCATTATTTTCTTCTATTTTATGCCTGTGTAGTATTTCATTGTATATATGTACCACATCTTCTTTAGCCATTCATCTGTCAAAGGATATTTAGGTTGTGTTCATGTTTGGTCTATTGTGAATAGTGCTGCTATGAACATAGGGGTGCCTGTATCTTTTTGAATTATAGTTTTGTCCAGGTTTATTTCTAGGGGTGGGATTGCTGGATTATGTGGTAATTCTATTTTTAGTTTTCTGAGGAACCTCCGTACTGTTCTCCACAGTAGCTGTACCAATTTACCAAGAGCGTAGGAGGGTTCCCTTGTCTCTACACCCTCTCCAGCATTTGTTATTTGTAGACATTTTTATGAAGACCATTGGGACTGGTATGAGGTGGTACCTTATTGTTGTTTTGATTTGCATTTCTCTAATAAGGAGTGATACTGAGCATCTTTTCATGTGCCTACGAGCCTTCTGTTTGGAGAAATGTCTATTACAGTCTTCTGTTCACGGCTAATTTTTCTATGAAAAGGGTATATTATACACTGGAGAAAGTGGAGCAGTTGGTGCCGATTTTCTTTATATCTAAGGGATTTAACCTGAACATAGCTGGAATTTAGAATTAAATATTCAATGGTAGAACCATGCTGAATACCCAGAAAAGGAATTAAATGGAAGATATAAATCTAAGGTTCACTGTTTCTCCAGTGACAGGTCCTGTTATAAATTCCCTTTGCAAAATAATGACTCTGGAGCCTTTGGGACCAGCTGCAAAGGTTCCGCCTCTCTCAGGTGGCCGTTTCTTGCCTCCTCCTCCCCCAAACCACTGATATTACTATTAAAAAAAATACAAAAATTAATTTTAAATTTAAACTTTGCCAACAAAACTGACTGGGATAAAAGAGAAAAAAGGTATTCTTAATCAATATAAACTCCTCCACGTTTGTTAAGTACTTGCATACAAACCATTTTCTATGTGTTCCTTCAACAAATCTTGTTGTGCCTCGAGGCACTATTTAGGAGCTCTGGGAGAAGGGCTACTGAGTAATACTTGACTGGATTGCTGTTTTCTCAGGCGCTGTTTCCTACTGGGGGAGTGGGCAATGGATTAAATAGACAAGACAGATTTAGATTCTGATAAATAGCATGAGGCAAAGGTAGTGAGTGAAATCACGAGGGTCTGCTTTAGACTGCGTGGTCGGGGAAGGCTTCTGGTAACAGGCTGTGCTGAGCAGAGATCTGAATGGCGCCGTGTCACATCAGGTCTGAGGGCTGCTCTATCTGTTCCATGCGATAGTGTCCGAAGGTGTGGCCTTTGGGAGGGGATGACGTCATAAATGATTAGCTCCTCCATGGAAGGGATTAATGAATGCCTTTATAAAAGAGAGCCCATGAAGAGCCTCCGTCATGTGAGGACACGTGGAGGAGATGGAACTTATGAACGTGGAAGTGAGGTTTCATCAAACTCTGAATCTGAATTTCATCAAAAGCTGAAATCTGTGAGAAATCTCTCCCAAACGGTGAGGAATGAGTGTCTGTTGTTATTAGCCATCCAGTCTGTGGTGTTTCTGTTGTAGCAGCCTGAACGGGCTAAGACAGGGACCGAAGTTCAAGGCAGAGGAGAACACTGGTGTGAAGGCACTGTGCTCCAGAAGGGAATGTGCTCCGGGAAGGAGGGATAGCGGATGTGAGTGAGAAAAGGCGCGAGGAGAGTCAAGAGTGATGATGAAGAGCTTGGCGTGGATTTTCAGTGTCGTAGGAGAAACTGGAGGCTTCTAAGCAAGGCGATAACAGGATTTCCTTTTCCAGATTACCAGTCTACTTAACAGCACTACTTAATAGTACTTAAGGTCTACTTAATAGTAACTAAGCCCTGTAAAGAGTAGAAGCAGGGAGACATATGAAGGTGGCCCCTGTGTCACCCAGGCCAGAGGAATACCCTGGATAAGGGCAGTCAGTGGTAGAGAAGCTGGGGAAGAGCTAGAGGGAGAAAGTCAAGATGCCAGAGCTGTGGGGAGACGCTGGATTTGCCACGGAGGTGGAATTGACAGGCGTAATCTCAAACTGGCTAGGGGGTGTGAATGACAGGATGATTTAGGGGGACCTTCTGACTTCTAGCTTGAACAGTTTTATGGATGGCAGGACATTTGCTAAGATGGAAGAAAGTGTGGGAGTTGGGGACCTTGAGAGGAAAAAATTAATTGTACAACAGCTCAGTGAGATGGGTGGTATTATTTCCTCCACATTATAGATGAAAGAGCAGAGCTTTAAAGAGCTTGTTTAGAGTCTCATAGGTTGCAGCACAGTGAGAGTAATTCCAGAGAGGTGGGCTCCTGCACCTGCCTTCCCAGTCAGCACTGCCTTGGCTCACCACTGTTGCTTGTATCCTGTTGCAAACACACAGTCACAGCAGCATTCCAGCAGTGAAAATTCTTGGGAAATTCTTGATGCTCATAAGGTTTCTAGAAAAGGAAAGGTAAACTGGGAGTTCTAACAAAGTGGATATGAATCCTTTTCTTGTGAACAATTTTCCAGCTGTTTTGGGTACTAGTGATGTTGGGGCTTCCTTGGTAACTCAGTTGGTGAAGAATCTGCCTGCAATGCAGGAGACCCTAGTTTGATCCCTGGGTCAGGAAGATCCACCCCAGTATTCTTGCCTGGAGAGTCCCATGGACAGAGGAGCCTGGCAGGCTACAGTCCATGGGATCACAAAGAGTCATACATGACTGAATGATTAACACACACACATATGTGCGTGCGTGCACACACACACACACACACACACACACACACACTGGTGATATTACTGCCAGCTGAGCTAAGATAACATTGGCCAAGTGTGCCTAGATTCCTGATTTTTGAACAAAGAATTCCAGGAAAATACGACCAAAGGGGAATGAAAAATAAGAAACATCTGCCTTGTTATTAAGTTCAAGTGCTGGGTTTCCTTTAGGACTATCTAATTTCCATGAGGGTTAATATTATACCTTTTCCCGCTGTGAGTCCTGCCCTAGGGCTTTCCTCTTACAGGATATTAAACATGACAACCACACCTGTCCTTCTGTGACAACATGAGCAAGTGAGAGGTTCAGTCAAGCACGTTTTCCCAGCACTATGCTCCAGGAAAATTCTGTGCTCAGAATAATTTGAAGATTGCTCTGAAGATGGCTTATCTTGCTTATTGGGATCCAGTGCCTCTGCTTGCAGCTCGAAAGGGATTCTGTGTGATCTCATGAGCTGCCGCTAACAGTTACCTTCGCTCAGGTGTGGGGGTGGCATTTGAGATAAGAACACTGCAGAACAAGAGAGTTAACAGGGCAATTAACAAACTGGATTACCTTTTAAAAATAGGGTCTATTTTTATATTTATTCCTGAGTTGCAAAGAGTTTCACATTTGAGATGTTGCCCTTTTTACTGATGAAAGCCTAAAAATAAATTGCCTGCTTCTCCTGGGGATACATTCCTTGTATTCTCCTTGGTGATTTAACCTGCCTCTCAAAGCTAAGTCTATGAAGTAGGGCCATGCTAAAGAGTGATGCTTACATGTTCTTGGTGTGAATTAAACCCTGGGGATTAGATGAAGTTAGCTGTATATTGTCACCATGCTTATTTAACTTATATGCAGAGTACATCATGTGAAATGCAGGGCTGGATGAAACACAAGCTGGAATCAAGATTGCTGGGAGAAATATCAATAACCTCAAATATGCAGATGATACCACATTATGGCAGAAAGTGAAGAGGAATTAAAGAGCCTCTTAATGAAAGTGAAAGACAAGAGTGAAAAAGCTGGCTTAAAACTCAACATTCCAAAAACGAAGATCATGGCATCTGGTCCCATCACTTCATGGCAAATAGAGGGTGAAACAATGGAAACAGTAAGAGATTTTATTTTCTTGAGCTCCAAGATCACTGTGGACAGTGACTGCAGCCATGAAATTAAAAGATGCTTGCTCCTTGGAAGAAAAGTTATGACAAACTTATACTGTATATTGAAAAGCAGAGCCATTACTCTGCCTACAAATGTCCATATAGTCAAAGCTATGGTTTTCCCAGCCATCATGTATGGATGTGAGACCCAGACAATAAAAAAGGCTGAGCACAGAATTGATGCCTTTGAACTGTGGTGCTGAAGAAGACTCTTGAGAGTCCCTTGGACTGCAAGGAGGTCAAATCAGTCAATCCTAAAGGAAATCAATACTGAATACTCATTGGAAGGACTGATGCTGAATTCCAATAGTTTGGATACCTGATGTGAAGAGACAACTAATTGAAAAGACTCGGATGCTGGGAAAGATTGAAGGCAGGAGGAAAAGGGGATGACAGAGGATGAAATGGTTGAATGGCATCACTGACTCAATGGATATGAGTTTGAGTAAACTCTGGGAGATGGTGAAGGACAGGGAAGCCTGGTGTGCTGCAGTCCATGGGATCACAAGGAAATGGACATTACTAAGCAACTGAATAGCAAAGTGGTATTTAGCCCATTCAAGTACTTACTTTTAGCAAATCCTGAAAATGCTGAACTTCAGCTCTTAATCTAGTTTGTAAAGGTTTGCATTCAAAGTAGGGAGTTTGGAAGAGATCATCTGTAAATGAGTTCTGTACCTGGTTTGTACCCTAAGAATTCCAGGTTTTCTTTCTGTGCTATTCAGGATGGTGAATTCCAGTCTTTTGTAAAGAACTTAAGGCCAAATCTCTGAGTTAGTTTTCTGGCTTTGGAGAGACTGCTTTGCTATCCTGGCCTGGAGTTATTTGAGGGGCAAAAAGGCTGAAATAGGACTCATTTGTTTGTTATGGATTTGGTCAGTTTTAGCTAAAATAATTTTTTAAAAATTTTCTTCCTTTATTTTTTCCTGTAGTTTTTAGAGAGCCTCTGGTGAAAGATAGTTACGTCTTTTAATTCCTTTCATTTTAAATTCATATCAAAGGCTTCATAGAAATGATTGTCCCTAAAATGGGTTTTTTCCACAGAGTAGACTGTGGGGCTCAGGTACTGTCAGCCTGCTCTGTGTGGACAAGGCAGAGCAGAAGGGGTAGTCAACGTGGAAGCAACGTTATGGTGGCTGGTGGCCATCAGGCAAGCAGCAGACCCAAATGCCTGTGATGCTGTGGCTTCTCTCAAGAGGTAACAAGTGGATGCTAACAGCTTGGTGTTAGCATCAGAAGCACAGGTGACTCGGATGAGACATGCAGGCAGGGCAATGAGGAGAAACCACATGGAAGACATGACACAGACTGTGTGATGGTAGCAGCAATGGGGCCGTGAGAGCAGAAAGAGGAATAGCTCACAAATGGACCATCTGTCCCGGAAATCCTTCCAACATGGCTGAGATGGTTATACTTTGAACACAAGATATTTTATCTTGGTTCTCAGATACAGCGATGGAAATGTCATCAAAGAGGCTGAGCCACAGTTGTTTCCAGCAACAGTGGCTTCTGGCTAAAAGCAAGAGCAACCTGGGTCCTGTCTGCAACATGGATGAACTCGTCCTGCACAGGGTCAGGGGGGAAAATGATAATTGTGGTTGTGTTCAAACGTGGTATAAGCATGGGATTTCCAATGTTAGAAAGTAAAAGATGAAATCTACCATTTGAAAAAAGGTTAGTTTGGATAATGACTTTAGTCCACAGTCTGGAAGGTGACACGTGGCCTTGGTCCCTAAGCTGAGGGTGGACAAAATCTCCATGAGAAATTGTAGTGGTGCCTTATGTGAAATTCATCAAGGTCATCTTTCCTGAGTCAGTTGCATTGATTGACTTTTCATCTAGAAAAGTCAGCTGGAATGTAGGCTTAGGCTGACTAAGACCTGGCTTCCAAATTTCTGGTCCAATGTTTTTCTGACACAAATTGTCACATCTCTCCTGATCACTTCACTGACAGCAATTCATAGACATAAAAACAGATATCTGAGATGACCCTCCAGTAAAAATCATGCTCTACACAAGACACCCATTAGCATGACACACCTTGGAACAATGAGGTCTCAGTTGAAAACAGGTGGCACATACTAACAGGACTCACATAAATAAGGCCATAATGAAGGGATTTCTTATAGATGGGCGGGAAGATTCAAATGAGCCAAAAAAGAACGGTGAGCAGCCTAGGGTGGAGTACAAGTGGGCAGGCCTATGAAGGCAAGAGGAGAGAGTGCTATTACTAGAGTCCAGTCTGAGCTGGAACTGTGGAAGAGGGCTGTTCCAGCCACAGCAATAGAACAGTTCTCAACCAGGGGCAATTTCTCCCATGGATGTTGGCAACTTCTGGAACCATTTTTGGTTGAGATTGAGACATCGGGGAGATTGAATTGCTACTGGCATCTAGAAACAACAGGTCAGGGATGCTGCCAAACATCCTATGATGCACAAGACAGACCCTACAACAAAGAAATATTTATCCCCAAATGTCAACAGTGCCAAGGTTAAGAAACCCTGCGATGGAGGAACACAGGCACTGAAAGAACAATGGCTGGGCAGAGAGTAAATGCGAATGGATGGCCAAACTCCTTCTCCCTCTCCTTTCTTACCACTTGCCAGTGCCTCCGCTGGTTGAACCTGATAGGAAGCTAATAGGGAGCTCAGGATCCCAGATGACGTGATCTATAGCAGTCAGCCTCCAGGGCCTTGAAAGAATGGAGAGTATTTCTGGAGAGACATATGGAGAATAATTGCACAGCCTTCAGTTAACTTCTAAGTGTTAATACTTGACAATGAGTAGAGTCAAGGCCATAAAGATAAACAGAAAACACTTTCACTGATAATCTCTGAGTGATAAAAGTTTTATAACAAGAAAATGATTAAAAATGTCGAGAGTAAGGAAAAGTCAGAGAGCAAAAAAGTAGCTTGGAAATTAAAAAATGGAATAGCAAAAATGAAGACTTTTATATTAGTGGTACTCTTTTTGGCCTGGAGACCAGTGAAAATGCTGATTTTCTTGTCTAGGTTGATGATGAGCAAAACATACAGCACACAACACAGCAAGCTCAAAGGCTGGAAGGCAGAGAGGCTGCAAGAGCATAGTCCACATTAACAAAATATTGGGCATTAATTGGATTAATTCAAGTCATGCAAGGACTGATTTTATCTTGTTCTTCAGATCCAGGGTGANTGCACAAATTTAAATCTACTTGCATAAATTCAACATATATAGTAGGCACAAAACCCACCACAGTGATAAGGACTGCTCAATTCATACTTCTGAGCTATATCAGTACAACCCAAAATAAGAACTGACACCGTAGGCACTGCCTTTATCCTTCATGACAGCATTTGGGGTCTTTTTTCTGGGTCTCTGGGGAAGACCTAGCAAAGCCCAAGAGGAAATAGTCTAATCTCTTGATTAGTATCTAAGTGGCTGTTATGGGCTGATCGCATGCCCTACTCTCAATTCGTATACTGAAGCCTGAACTCCTAGCACCTCAGAATGTGACTGTATTTAGAGAGAGGACCTATGAAGAAGTGATTAAATTAAAGTAGGCATTAAAGTGGGCCCTGACCCAATCTGAGTGGTGTCCTTAGAAGATGAAAAGATTTGAACACAGAAGGACACAGCAGGGGTGTGCACGCAAAGAGAAAAGACCACAGAACACAACAATGAAAGACATATCTGCAAGCCAAGGAAAGAGGTCTCAGGAGAACTCATACCTGCCAATACCTTGATTTTGGACTTCTAGCCTCCAGAATTGTGAGAAAATAAACCTCAGTTGTTTAAGCCATCCAGTCTGTGGTACTTTGTTATAGCAGCCCTAGCAAATCAATACAGTAGGTTAGTGAGCGAGGNAGCAATGAAGAACATATCTGCAAGCCAAGGAAAGAGGTCTCAGGAGAACTCACACCTGCCAACACCTCGATTTTGGACTTCTAGCCTCCAGAACTGTGAGAAAATAAACCTCAGTTGTTTAAGCCATCCAGTCTGTGGTACTTTTTTATAGCAGCCCTAGCAAATCAATACAGTAGGTTAGTGAGTGAGTTGGATCAATGCTGACAAGACCTATTCGTAAGAAGTGGATATATAGAATTTTCTGGAAAAGTCATTCAGANGAAAGAGGTCTCAGGAGAACTCACACCTGCCAACACCTCGATTTTGGACTTCTAGCCTCCAGAACTGTGAGAAAATAAACCTCAGTTGTTTAAGCCATCCAGTCTGTGGTACTTTTTTATAGCAGCCCTAGCAAATCAATACAGTAGGTTAGTGAGTGAGTTGGATCAATGCTGACAAGACCTATTCGTAAGAAGTGGATATATAGAATTTTCTGGAAAAGTCATTCAGAAAGGAAGCATGGTACAGAAAAGCTAAGGAAAATGTTGGCAGACCAGAACTCCAGGGACAAGTCTTCCAACTTACAGTTGTGGGACTAAGTATAGTTTATTTAACTTCCATAAACTTCACTTCCACATCTTTAAATAGGCATCATATTTCCCAAGGAGACTGTGAAGGTTAAGTCAAATAGGAAAGTGCCCAGAACATTGTTCTACTTTTATTTGTTGTTCAGTTGCTAAGTCGTGTCTGCCCCTTTGCAAGCCCATTAACTGTAGGATTCCCTGTCCTTCACCACCTCCCGGAGTTTGCTCAGACTCATGTCTATTGAGTCAGTGATGCCACCGAACATTTCATCCTCTGTTGCCCCCTTCTCCTCGTGCTGTCAATCTTTCCCAGCATCAGGATCTTTTTCAATGAGTTGGCTCTTCGTATCAGGTGGCCAAAGTATTGGAGCTTCAGCATCAGTTCTTCCCATGAATATTCAGGGTTGATTTCCTTTAGGATTGACTGATTTGATCTCCTTATTGTCCAAGGGACTCTCTGGAAGAAAAAAAAAAAAGAATCTTCTCCACCACCACAGATTGAAAGTATAGATACTCAACTAATAATGTCATCTGTCTTTTCCTTCAAAGAGGCGCAGACAGCTGAATGCCAGCTAAATAACATTTGAGCTGTGGTTCACCTTGTTCCTTGGGTCTTGTAGCTGTAACTAACTATACACTTGAAATCAGCTCATATTCTGCTTCAGCTGCTTGAGAGCTACTGGAGTCAACAAAATCTTTTCCCCAAGACTTATAATGTACAAAATATTGAAAGCTTGGAAAACATGTAATATATCAAAGATGGTTCTGGTTTCCCTAAGCCACTGAAGGGCCAGAGGCATATCTCTTTCCGTTTGTGCTGGGAATTCTTCCAAATTGCAGTAGTCTCAACCACTCAAAAGCTACTGTCCAATCCTAGTGCACTGTACAGCTTTCCACCACGAGTCAATCAATTGGCTCATCCTTATTATTTAATATCCGTCTTGGCCCACAGTGAGCAATTTGTTATATACCAATCAAGTACTGTGGTCCCTATTAAAAGTGCAAATTCCTTTTTCTTCCAATTTATAGGAAAAAAATGAAAAGCGTTTAAAGTTTAGTGGTTTTTTGGATTTAAATTTAATGTACTTAGGGTTTGGAGAGAGTACCTGTCAGGAAGTCATTATTGTGCTGAGGTTTGACTCACACATCTATTTCTGTACTAATTTTCCATCAAGGAACAAAATAGTCTTTTCCTTACAGTGCCAATCAGCCTACCCCCCAAATCTACCTGTCAGGTATCATTTCCCATTTATGTCTTTATATAGGATTTCCTGTCATTGCTATATGATGAAACCCTAAATTACTGCCTAAAAGTACACATCTATATGTCATTGCTTTCCATCACTTTCATCATTAACGGAAAATTGATCTTCAAGAGAAAAGAACTTTTCCACAAACATCTGAATAAATGAAAAGTATTTTAATTATATATCAAAGGATGTGCATTTAAAAATAAGTTTTATGTCTTACTTTCTCAATTTAAAGCCTAGAAAGACTTTAATAATTCTAAACAAACTAATGGAAGGCAATAAGAAATATTTCTTGTTCTTCCAAGTTCTAAATCATTAAAATGATGACCATTTAAACATATGTAATTTTGCATGTTAAATGGCTGTGGGCCTAATAAATCTTCTTAGGATCTTTAATTGAATTTGCTGGGGTTATAGCACTCCAGCTGGAACTTTGCCAAAAGTAGCTCTCCACTCTAGATACAGATAAGAAACAAAATACAATATGACAGGAAGACTTATGTAAAAGATGGCTACGAGGATGCTCACTGACTCAGAAGATTGAAACATACAACATCCTAGAAAGACAAAACTGAGCTCTTACTGAAGGATACTTGGACTAGTTAAATTATTCTTTCAAAAGTGCAAAGAACCAATCATTCACACAGCATCCGAGCTGGGTGAGTCTCCCTTATGTGCATGCTTGACTAGCAAGTAAGGCTGAAGCTCCAGTCCTGTGGCCACCTCATGCGAAGAGCTGACTCATTGGAAAAGACTCTGATGCTGGGAGGGACTGGGGGCAGGAGAAGAAGGGGACGACAGAGGATGAGATGGCTGGATGGCATCACTGACTCGATGGACGTGAGTCTGAGTGAACTCCGGGAGTTGGTGATGGACAGGGAGGCCTGGCGTGCTGCGATTCACGGGGTCGCAAAGAGTCGGACACGACTGAGCGACTGAACTGAACTGAACTGAACTGAACTGAAAGCTAATGTAAAGTAAAGCCAAGGAAGATTGGATGAACTGGTGGAAGAGGATCCAGCCTTAGAGAAATGGGAAAATAGTCTCCAACATCTTCCTGCTCATGGTGTACTCATGGTGCACACTGGTGGTGTCTGTCCATACCTCTGATGCACGTTTCAAGGAGTAAGGTTCATATATGATGAAACTGTGCATCAGTACACAGAATCCAAACATACATGCATGGTAAAAGGGACAATCCCATGCATAGGTAGGGATAATATCTTTGTGAAAATAAGGCCATTCATTTTCATTCTCCCTGAAATGTATGCCCATTTGCAGCTTTATAGCTCTTTAGATCCTCAGGACAATAGAAATGGTGAGGAGAGACAGAGATAAGAGAACAAGTTTGCTAAATTCCTCTAAAACCTTCTTTAACATAACAAGGTCCAAGACTCAGTTTATAAAATCTATCCAACCCAGAATGTAGAGAAAATATCCCTCTTGCCTCTAGGCCATAAAACTCATGATAAAAAGGAGATAGGACTTGTAGTGAGCACACAAGACTGCTTTTATTTCTGAGAGATTGAAGGAAGTTAGAAAAAGAAGATGAGATGAGGAGAGGCGAGGTAAGATACAATAAGACAAGGTAAGGACTTGATAGGGTCCTCAGAAGTGAGGAAAGACTAAGAACAGAGGAGATCACTTGTCCTGGGTTTTCCCATGGGGTTTAAGAATGAATCTGGACTTCCCCAGTGGCTCAGTGGTAAAGAACCCACCTACCAATGCAGGAGACTTAAGAGATGAAGGTTTGATCCCTGGGTTGGGAAGATCCCCTGGAGGATGGTATGGCAATCCACTCCAGTATTCTTGCCTGGGGATTCCCATGACAGAGGAGACTGCCAGGTTACAGAACATGGGGTCACAAAGAGTCAGACATGACTGAACCGACTTAGCACTGTCAACCAGAAGCAAACCACATCTAAGTAAACCAGGTGGAACAGTGTTCAGTTCAGTTCACTTCAGTTGCTCAGTTGTGTCCAACTCTATGTGACCCCATGAATCGCAGCACGCCAGGCCTCCCTGTCCATCACCAACTCCCGGAGTTCACTCCAACCCGTGTCCATTGAGTCGGTGATGCCATCCAACCATCTCATCCTCTGTCATCCCCTACTCCTCCTGCCCTTGATCTTTCCCAGCAGTGTAGTTTGACAGAAAAAGGCATGCCTCCTTCCCTGACAGTTGCCTTTACTGCACACTCTTGGTTTGGGTGTGGCCAGGTGAGACACAGAAAGCCTTGCAGCTCCAAAGTGGAAGTAATGGGAAGTGGAGAGAGCTCTGAGCTGGTGGTGAGTTCCCCACAGTGAAGATGAAGTAGAATCGGGGGGAACCTCTAACACCCATGAGAGCTGAACTGAGGCTGCGTTGGCAAGGAGGGCCAGAGTGGCCAGACATTGTTCTGCCGGCTGCAGACAGCAGCTGACAATGTCAGCAGTACTAGCCCTTGCTGGGTGGACCGAGGACACGGTCCCAGAGCCACAAGCCACTGGAGGGTACTACCCCCAATGACCTAAACTCTTCCCTCCAGTATGGGGCTGTGCTGCCACACATGTTCACATTTACCCAAGTATTTATTGGAAAGAAGCTGGAGAAGGGGACAGAGGAAACAAAAGTTTGGATCAATTTTTTTTCCTCCTGTTTTCTTCCTTCTACTCTGGGGCTGCAGTTTGTAAGGAAACCAAGTTAAGCCTCGAGAAAATAAGAGAGCCCCATCTTCTTTGCATAACAGTATAAAAACAATTGAAGTTGTGACTATACTCTGTTTCTTTGTATCTACAAACATACAAACACAGATATAATATCAAAGTGGCTAGCTATTCCCTGAAAACCGGACAGGTCATGGGCCACATGTGTCTGGGGATGGACTTAGATGAACAAAGCATACTGAGCTTACCATAATTGATTTTCTGAATCCTCTCCTGCTTTCAAAATATCAGCTCTGCCCTTCCCATGCTCCCTGAGTATGTATTACATATTTCCCAATAGATCTGCTTTGCTAGATAATTTTACCAAATGAGTTACTACCTTATGGAAGTATGTTTGCATCCCAAGAAATTAACCATTCAGGCATTTTCTGAGTTCCAGATTAAAGAAAAACACACGAAAGCACTGCATGCTGCTGCTGCTGCTGCTGCTAAGTCACTTCAGTAGTGTCCGAATCTGTGCGACCCCATAGACGGCAGCCCACCAGGCTCCCCCATCCCTGGGATTCTCCAGGCAAGAACACTGGAGTGGGTGGCACCATGTAAAAACAGGAAAGGAAAAGATATATCTCTCTGTTTTGAACTAAATACTCATGGTCCACAACCCAATTCTGGCTCTCGTGTTCCCTTTTAAAGAAATCCTACTTTCTCCAAAACATTTTGGCAAAGCTGGTCAATAAATAAATCATTGTTCTCTGCCACGGGGATAAATAAAACCAAGGACAGTATCAACACAGCTTTCCTTTCCCTCCATGATATTGTGGGAAGGTGCAAGGAATCCTTATGGGTATCATGAGGAAGAAATCAGGAATCAGGAGTTAGATTTGTTGTGGCCTCTCCAGATGGAATATTTTGAGACGCTGTTAAAGATGGGCTTTCTCTAGATTATTTGCTGTTTTGGTGAGAAACGAATCCGGAAGTGCCATCTTTGCAGTTTTAGCACTAGGTTTTTCCCTTCAAAATCGTTCCAGGCATCATCGTGTATTTCTTAACAAAAGGCCCTGAAAATTGAAGAAGGCCCAGGCCATGTGGGCAGATGCACTGTAGCAAGGTCCAAGAGGCGTGTGGTCCAGACCATCTTCATCCTTCTTATAAGTCACTTTGCAAAGCCTCCTGAATTGTAAAATAACCCATTTACCTCGACAGGTAATTCTGAGGTTCTAAATAAAAATAAGAACTCAGATCAAGCAGGGTATCTTGTTTTTACAGTGAAAAGTAAAAGTGCCACTCACTCGGTTGTGTTCGACTCTTTGTGACCCTATGGACTGCCTGCCAGGCTCCTCCGTCCATGGGATTCTCCAGGCAAGAATACTGGAGTGGGTTGCAATTCCTTTTTCCAGAGGATCTGCCTGACCCAGGGACTCAACCTGGATCTCCTGCATTACAGGCAGATTCTTTACCATCTGAGCCTCAAGGGACGTCCTCTTGATTATATAGCAGTCTTTCAAAAGACTTTCTTAAATGGAAGAACACATAGATTGGACTGAGTATACTTAATCATTCCTCCATCCCCACATCAACAATCTTAAAAAAAACATAACTTTTAGTACTACTTGCACTTATACATCAAAGCATAGAATAAGTCATTTCCAAGATGTAAAAATGTGAGCAAATTGGGCTAGCTGAGAAGTAAGAGAGAAGAAATGATCCATTTAGAGGAAATAGCTCCTTTAGAGTGCTCTCATTGTCCCTAAACTTCTCTCAAGTATTCTAAGTCTGACTGGCATTAGCAGTCCAATTTGACTGAGTTTTATTTGGCTCAAATTGCCGTTTTGGTAGCCTTACTGCCCAACAGCTGCTCATCTAATCCAGAAAAAGAAAAAGCCAAAACTCATTGAAGAGCCATTTCCTTGTTTCATTTCATTCATGTGCTACTGGCAATTGAATTACATTTTCAAAACATTTCATGTGCAGAAAAGTTTAGAACATTCAATAAAGCCAGCTGTGTAAGACAGAGTCAGATTAAAGCCACAGCAAGGCACAAGAGATTTATTTTGATTAGAATGGTCACTCCTGGCAATGGCATTTTTAAAACTGATTTGCCCCTCTTCTGTAAGTATACTGTTGTTTCTGTAAGTAAATGTGACATTCTGAGCAAAGCCACTGAGCTTTTCCTGACAGTGCCACCTGGAAATACTACCCCTCTACTGATTTAGGTAGCCTTCCAGTCCCTGCCTTTCTGTAGTAGTAGGAGCCCACTCCAGTATTCTTGCCTGGAGAATCCCATGGACAGAGGAGCCTGGAGGGCTACAGTCCATGGGGACGCAAAGAGTCGGACAAGACTGAGCGATTTCATTTTAACTTTCAGCAGATATGTGCATGTGTGGGAAGTCACTTCAGTCCTGTCTGACTCATTGCGACCCTATGGACTGTAGCCCACCAGGCTCCTCTGTCCAAGAGCTTCTCCAGGCAAGAATACTGGAGTGGGTTACTGTGCCCTCCTGTAGGAGATCTTCCTGACCCAGGGACTGAACCCATGTCTTTAACGTCTCCTGCAATTGCAGGTGGGTTCTTTTACCACCAGTGCCCCCTGGGAAGCGCCAGCTTCCCATTAGGAAACCCACTGGCCTAGATGAAAATAGAAACTTGCTTACTTGATTTCCAACTGAATTCTGCCAAAGATCAGAGCAGAGAGCAAGCATAGCAGGGCTCTCTAATCTGGAGTCCCAAGGATAGTAACCGTATGTATGCCAGCACCGCACAACTCCAGGGAGCATCAAGCATACTCTTATATTTCTGTGCCTTCCTCTAGTGTTCCTATCATTGTGCACTTTTCTCAGAAGAGAGTCCATAACTTCCACCAGACTTCTAAAATTATTCCTGACATCAAAAATTAAGGATACTCATCAGGTTCCAAGAAAAAAAAATAGGAAGCATCTTGTCTTTGTATCTGATTTCTATTTTTTCTATACTATGCAAAAGAGACAATGCTGCAAAGTGGCTTCTTGCGTTTATGTTAAAAGCTTTGATTTCTTGCTAATCAAGATTATTCAGAGGCAAATTATGCATGTCTGTATTTGTCAGTCTTCTCTGCCTATTTTATTTCTGACTGTCTTCACTAACTGATTATATGCTTGTCTACCAGAGGGTATACAGAAGGTAATGAGGTGAATATATTACTTTTTCATTATGCTAAAAAGCTGGGTAAAGAAGATATACTAATATAATCTAATATAATTTACTGGTTTTCAATGAGAAACTATTATTTGACATTTAAAATTTTCTTGTTATTTACATCTCCTTTAACATGGGGTCGCAAAGAGTTAGACACAGCTGAGTCACTGAACTGAACTGAACAAACACAAGAGAAGACTCTACACATGGACATCACCAGATGGTCAACACTGAAATCAGATTGATTATATTCTTTGCAGCCAAAGATGGAGAAGCTCTATACAGTCAACAAAAACAAGACTAGGAGCTGACTGTGGCTCAGATCATGAACTCCTTATTACCAAATTCAGACTGAAATGGAAGAAAGTAGGGAAAACCGCTAGACCATTCAGGTATGACCTAAATCAAATCCCTTATACAGTGGAAGTGAGAAATAGATTTAAGGGTCTATTTCTGATAGATAGAGTGCCTGATGAACTATGGAATGAGGTTCGCGACATTGTACAGGAGACAGGGATCAAGACCATCCCCATGGAAAAGAAATGCAAAAAAGCAAAATGGGTTTCTGGGGAGGCCTTACAAATAGCAGTGAAAAGAAGAGAAGTGAAAAGCAAAGGAGAAAAGGAAAGATATAAGCATCTGAATGCAGAGTTCCAAAGAATAGCAAGAAGAGATAAGAAAGCCTTCTTCAGCGATCAATGCAAAGAAATAGAGNGGAAAAGAAATGCAAAAAAGCAAAATGGGTTTCTGGGGAGGCCTTACAAATAGCAGTGAAAAGAAGAGAAGTGAAAAGCAAAGGAGAAAAGGAAAGATATAAGCATCTGAATGCAGAGTTCCAAAGAATAGCAAGAAGAGATAAGAAAGCCTTCTTCAGCGATCAATGCAAAGAAATAGAGGAAAAGAACAGGATGGGAAAGACTAGAGATCTCTTCAAGAAAATTAGAGATACCAAGGGAACATTTCATGCAAAGATGGGCTCAATAAAGGACAGAAATGGTCTAGACATAACAGAAGCAGAAGATACTAAGAAGAGGTGGCAAGAATACACAGAAGAGCTATACAAAAACGATCTTCATCACCCAGATAATCACAATGATGTGATCACTCATCTAGAGCCAGACTTCCTGAAATGTGAAGTCAAGTGGCCCTTAGAAAGCATCACTAGGAACAAAGCTAGTGGAGGTGATGAAATTCCAGTTGAGCTATTTCAAATCCNATTTCATGCAAAGATGGGCTCGATAAAGGACAGAAATGGTCCGGACCTAACAGAGCAGAAGATATTAAGAGGTGGCAAGAATACACAGAGGAACTGTACAAAAAAGATATTCATGACCTGGATAATCTTCACGGTGTGATCAGTCATCTAGAGCCAGACATCCTGGAATACGAAGACAAGAATTACCCCTAGTGGTCCAAACTTGGTACTAATCTGGTACCACAGGTAGATAAGCAAGAGGAAGGGATGGAAGCAGCTATGACTTAGTGATCAAGTATGATACTAGGGAAAGTTGAGGATTACACATCAGCGCAACCCTAGCTGACATCACAATCACACATTCCAATCTTAACAGTGAGTTTAGGTGACACCTACCTTCTAAGTTAACATGGGAGAAACAGACAGATTTAAGGTAAATTGTAAATCATTCACACTTATGAAATAGCCTTAGTCTTGGCTCCTAAATCACCTGGAAGCTATTTACAGCACTTTTCTCTCATAGAGAGCTCAAAACTCAGCCAAGCAGTAATAACAAAATGGATGATTTATAGAGATGGTGTAAAAAAGGGGAGGATGTGTTATGTCACACACCATGTGGCAGAAACTTAAGCAAAATCCTCATTAGACATGAGGATTCATGTGTCTCTTTCTCAAATGTTTTCTTCCCAATGTAGCTTTCCTTTCCTTTTCTTTCTATCCTCCATTCTTCTTCATAGTATCCAACTGCTCTATTGTCACCAGCATAAACTCAAAATTTAAATAACCTAAGCAAAACATAGACTGGAGAGTTCAAAAAAGAGTAATACATTTTCTAGCTGGTTTTACTATCTACAGCATCCAACGTCATTCTCAGGCCCCTGCCAAACAAAAGCAGATCTATTCCTAGCCAGGGGCAGGGATGTCTGTTGTTAAGAAAATAACAATAATTTCTCCCCAGTGCTGCATTCTCCTCTATTGTAGTACTGATTAATTCTTTTTATATAAATAAGTATAAAATTCTTATCCTACTGACGAAGGAATAAGTGGACATGCCATCCAAATCTTCACAAGACAAGGTGCTTGCTCTTTGGAAGGATGCATCTATGTGACAAGCATTTGAAACAGGTGTTTGTATACTTCAGTGACTCTGTGTACCACACGAACACTTAATCAAGAGGCCTCAGTTCAGTTCTGTTCAGTCACTCAGTCATGTCCGACTCTTTGCAACCCATCTGACTGCAGTACGCCAGGCCTCCCTGTCCATCATCAACTCCCAGAGCGTACTAAAATTCATCTCCATCCAGTAGGTGATGCCATGCAACCATCTCATCCCCTGTCATCCCCTTCTTCTCCCACCTTCAATCTTTCCAAGCATCAGAGTTTTTTCAAATTAGTCAGTTCTTTGCATCAGATGGCCAAAGTATTGGAGTTACAGCTTCAGTATCAGTCCTTACAATGAATATTCAGGACCAATTTCCTTTAGGATGGACTGGATGGATCTCCTTGCAGTCCAAGGGACTCTCAGAGTATTCTCCAACACCACAGTTCAAAAGCATCAATTCTTTGGCTCTCAACTTTCTTTATTATCTAATTCTCATATCCATATATGACTAATGGAAAAACCATAGCTTTGACTAGACAGACCTTTGTTGGCAAAGTAATGTCTCTGTTTTTTAATATACTGTCCAGGTTGGTCATAATTTTTCCTCCAAGGAGCAAGTGTCTTTTAATTTCATGGCTGCAGTCACCATCTACAGTGATTTGGGAGCCCCCCCAAAATTCAGTCTGTCACTGTTTCCATTTTTTCCCTGTCTATTTCCCATGAAGTGATGGGACCAGATGCCATGATCTTAGTTTTCTGAATGTTGAGTCTGAAGCCAACTTTTTCACTCTCCTTTTTCACTTTCATCCAGACGCTCTTTAGTTTTTCTTCACTTTCTGCCATAAGTTTGAGGTCATCTGAGTATATGAGGGTATAGATATTTCTCCCAGCAATCTTGATTCCAGCTTGTGCTACATCCAGTCCAGCATTTTTCATGAAGTGGTCTACATATAAGTTAAATAAACGGTGACAATATGTAGCCTTGATATACTCCTTTCCCTATTCAGAATCTGTCTGTTATTCCATGTCCAGTTCTATGGACCTGCATATAGTTTTATCAGGAGGCAGGTCATGCGTTCTGGTATTCCCATCTCTAAGAATTTTCCACAGTTTATTGTGAGCCACACAGTCAAAGGCTTTGACATAGTCAATAAAGCAGAAATAGATGTTTCTCTGGAAACTCTTTTGCTTTTTCTATGATCCAACAGATGTGGTAATTTGATCTCTGGTTCCTCTGCCTTTTCTAAATACAGCTTGAGCATATTGAAGTTCACAGTTCATATAATGTTGAAGTCTGGCTTCAAGAATTTTGGGCATTACTTTGCTAGCACGTGAGATGATTGCAATTGTGGGGTAGTTTGAGCATTCTTTGGCATTGCCTTTCTTTGGGATTGGAATGAAAACTGACCTTTTCCAGTCCTTTGGCCACTCCTGAGTTTTCCAAATTTGCTGGCATACTGAGTGCAGCCTTTTCAGAGCATCATCTTTTAGGATTTGAAATAGTTCAACTGTAATTCCATCACCTCCACTAGCTTTGTTAGTAGTGATGCTTCCTAAGGCCCGCTTGACTTCAAATTCCAGAGTGTCTGGCTCTAAGTGAGTGATCACACCATATTGGTTATCTGGGTCATGAAGATCTTTTTTGTACAGTTCTTCTGTGTATTCTTGCCCCATATTCTCAATATCTTCTGCTTCTGTTAAGTCCAAACAATTTATATCCTTTGTTGTGCCCATCTTTCCATGAAATGTTCCCTTGTATCTCTAATTTTCTTGAAGAGATATCTAGTCATTCCATTTCTATTGTTTTCCTCTATTTCTTTGCATTGATCACTAAGGAAGTCTATCTCTCCTTGCTATTCTTTGGAACTCTGCATTCAAATGGGTTTATACTTCCTTTTATCCTTTGCCTTTCACTTTTCTTTTCACAGCTATTTGTAAGCCCTCCTCAGACAACCATATTGCCTTTTTGTATTTCTTTTTCTTGGGGATGATCTTGATCACTGCCTCCAGTACAATGTCACGAACCTCTGTCCATAGTTCTTCAGGCACTCTATCAGATCTAATCCCTTGAATCTATTTGTCACTTCTACTGTATAATCATAAGGGATTTGATTTAGGTCATACCTGAATGGTCTAGTGGTTTTCCCTACTTTCTTCAATTTAAGTCTGAATTAGGCAATAAAGAGTTCACGATCTGAGCCAGAGTCAGCTCCCGGTCTTGTTTTTGCTGACTGTATAGAGCGTCTCCATCTTTGGCTGCAAAGAATATAATCAATCTGATTTCGGTGTTGACCATCTGGTGATGTCCATGTGTAGAGTCTTCTCTTGTGTTGTTGGAAGAGGGTGTTTGCTATGACCAGTGNCCAGTCTTGTTTTTGCTGACTGTATAGAGCTTCTCCATCTTTGGCTGAAAAGAATATAATCAATATGATTTTGATGTTGGCCATCTGGTAATGTCCGTGTGTGGAGTCTTTTCTTGTGTTGTTGGAAGAAGGTTTTGCTATGACAAGTGCATTCCATTGGCAACACTATGAGCCTTTGCCCGACTTTATTCTGTACTCCAACGTCAAACTTGCCTGTTACTCCAGGCATCTCTTGATTTCCTACTTTTGCATTCCAATCCCCTATAATGAAAAGGGCATCTATTTTGGGTATTAGTTCTAGAAGGTCTTGAAGGTCTTCATAGAACCATTCAACTTCAGCTTCTTCAGCAAAACTGGTGGCATAGATTTAGATTACTGTGATGCTGAATGATTTGTCTTGGAAACCAACAGATATCATTCTGTCATTTTTGAAACTGCATCCATTGTATGTTATTTGGACTCTTCTGTTAACTATGATGGCTATTCCATTTCTTCTAAGGGATTCTTGCCCATATTAGTAGACATAATGGTCATCTGAGTTAAAGTTATCCATTCCAGCCCATCTTAGTTCGCTGATTCCTAAAATGTCAGTGTTCACTCTTGTCATCTCCTGTTTGATCACTTCCAATTCACCTTGATTCACGGACCTAACATTCCAGGTTGCTATACAATATTGCCCTTTACAGCATGGGGCTTTACTTCCATCAACAGTCACATCCACAACTGGGTTTGTTTTTGCTTTGGCTCCATCTCTTCATTCTTTCTGGAGTTATTTCTCCACTGATCTCCAGCAGCACATTTGGCATCTACTGACTTGCAAGTTCATCTTTTATTGTCCAATCTTTTTGCCTTGTTGTACTGCTCATGGGGGTCTCAAGGCAAGAATACTGAGGTGGTTTGCCATTCCCTTCTCCAGTGGACCACATTTTGTCAGAACTCTCCACCATGACCCGTCCATCTTGGCTGTCCCTACATAGTATGGCTCATAGTTCTATTGGATTAAACAAGCCTTTGGTCCATGTGATCAGACTGGTTAGTTTTCTGTGATTGTGGCTTCCATTTTTGTCAGCCCTCTTATGGAAAAGGGTAAGAGTCTTATGGAACCTTCCTGATGGGAGAGACTGACTGAAGGGAAAACTGGGTCTGATGGGTGGGGCCATGCTCAGTAAATCTGTAATCCAATTTTCTGTTGATGGGCAGGGCTGTGTTCCCTCCCTGTTTTTTGACCTGAGGTCAAACTGTGGTGGAGGTAATGATGACCTCCTTCAAAAGGTCCCATGCATGCACTGCTACACTCAGTGCCCCCAATCCTGCAGCAAGCCACTGCTGACTCATACCTCTGCCGGAGACTCCTGGACACTCACAGACAAGTCTGGGTCAAGATCAAGAGGATATATATATATATATTTTTATATTATATATTTATATATTGAGTTTGCACATGATATTTCTAAGAAAGGAGGTCCAATTCAAGAGGAAGTTTTATTTTTATTTTTTATTGGAGTATAATTGCTTTACAATGTTGTGTTAATTTCTGCTATACAGTAAAGTGAATCAGTTACATGTATGCATATATCCCCTTCCTCTTGGACCTCCCTCCCACCCCACCTCTATTCCACTCATCTAGATCATCACAGAGCACAGAGTTGAGCTCCCTGTGCTATACAACATCTTCCCACTAGCTTTCTATTTTACATGTGGTAGTGTACATTTGTGTGTGTGTGTGTGTATACAGTCCCTCAGTCGTATTAGATTCTTAATGACACTATGGACTGTAGCCCTCCAGACTCCTCTGTCCATGAGATTTTCCAGGCAGGCATACTGAAGTGGGTTGCCATTTTCTCCTCCAGGGGATCTTCCCAAGCCAGGGGTCAAAGATGCATCTCCTGTGTCTCTTGAATTGTCAAGTAGATTCTTTACCACTGAGTCACATGGGAAGCCCCAGTAGTACATATTTGTCAATCCTAATCTTTCAATTTGTCCCACCCTAATTGCAATAGCCAGGACATGAAACAACCTGAAAGTCCAATGACCAATGAATGAGTGGAATATATACTGGAATATTACTCCACCATAAAAAGGAATGAAATTGAGTCATTTGTAGAGATGTGAATGGACCTAGAGTCTGTCATACAGAGTGAAGTAAGTCAGAAAGATAAAAACAAACATTATATAGTAATGCAAATATGTGAAATCTATAGATGAAATAGATGATCCTGTTTCCAGGGAAAGAATAGACACGCAGACATAGAGAAGGGGAAAAAAGCAGTTTTAAAAATATCAAAAAGAAGTGGCAAGCAACGTAGGGTCTTGTTTTAAATTTTTTTATTGGAAGATAGTTGCTTTACAATATTGTGTTGGCTCCCGCCATACATCAACATTAATCAGCCACAGATATACATCTGTCCCCTCCCTCCTGAACCATCCTCCTGAACCCCTCTCCCATCTCCCAGCCAATCCCACCCTTCTAGGATGTCACAGAGCACTGGATTGAGCTCCCTATGTCACACAGCAAATTCCCACTTGCTATCAATTTTACATATGGTAATGTATATGTTTCCAAACTGTTCTCTCAATTTGTCCCACTCTCTTCTTGCCCCCCTATAGTCTACAAGTCTGTTTACATCTGTGTTTCTAATGCTGCCCTGCAAATAGGTTCATCAGTACCATCTAAATGGAAATTTCTTTGCATAGCACAGCAACGTATCTGGCCTTGGCCAGCATTCCCAGCCCTGGAGAAGGCAATGGCAACCCACTCCAGTACTCTTGCCTGGAGAATCCCAGGGATAGAGGAGCCTGGTAGGCTGCCATCTGTGGGGTCGCACAGAGTCGGACACGACTGAAGCAACTTAGCAGCAGCAGCAGCAGCATTTCCAGCTTCAACTCCCACAGTTCCCTTCTTACCCTGCCCAGCNGAGAAGGCAATGGCAACCCACTCCAGTACTCTTGCCTGGAGAATCCCAGGGATAGAGGAGCCTGGTAGGCTGCCATCTGTGGGGTCGCACAGAGTCGGACACGACTGAAGCAACTTAGCAGCAGCAGCAGCAGCATTTCCAGCTTCAACTCCCACAGTTCCCTTCTTACCCTGCCCAGCCCCAGTGCTGTCAGCCAGCACTCCTGGGGTTCCCTAAAAGCACACAGCACTTCAAGCTTCTGCCTTTGCTTGTGCTGCCTTGTTCATTTGCCTAGGGAGCCCTTATATCCATTTTGAAACACAGTTTTTGTGTTACTCCTGCTTTGAAGACATAACTATGTTAGTTCTGGCTGCTGAAACAAAGCACCATAGACAGGGTGGCATATATAACCTAATGATTTATTTGCTCACAGTCCCAGAGGCTGAAATTCCAAGATCCGAGCGACAGCGTGGTTGAATTTGGATGATAGCCATCCCCTAGGTTACAGACTGCTGACTTCTTATTGTGTCCTCCTATGGTGGAAATTATATGCAGAGTTCATCATGAGAAATGCGGGCTGGAAGAAGTACAAGCTGGAATCAAGATTGACAGGAGAAATATCAATAACCTCAGATATGCAAATGACACCACTCTTATGGCAGAAAGTGAAGANGAGATCCAACCAGTCCATTCTGAAGGAGATCAGCCCTGGGATCTCTTTGGAAGGAATGATGCTAAAGCTGAAGCTCCAGTACTTGGCCACCTCATGTGAAGAGTTGACTCATTGGAAAAGACTCTGATGCTGGGAGGGATTGGGGGCAGGAGGAGAAGGGAATGACAGGGGATAAGATGTCTGGATGGCATCACTGACTCGATGGATTTGAATCTGAGTGAACTCCAGGAGTTGGTGATGGACAGGGAGGCCTGGTGTGCTGCGATTCATGCGGTCGCGAAGAGTCGGACATGACTGAGCGACTGAACTGAACTTACCACCGATAATTGAAAGTCAACCTTGCAGTGAGATAGGTATGTATTACCCTCGCACAACACAAGTATTTTTCTTTACTGCTTATCCTACAGTGTGATCTTCCAAAAACTTTTTGGAAAAGAAAACACTAGCTATCAAGTGTACAGAAATGTTTGAAGAGTGAAATTCTGTGAAATCAAGTACAGAAACAAATAGGTTGTATGTGTTTTGGAGTAGTGGGGTGGGAGTGGGAGTGTAAGAAATCATCAAATATTCAGCCCAGAGATGAAGTGACCAGTAGTTATTCAGTAGTAATTATCTTCCTGGCGAGTATGAGCAGTCTCTTCTCCACGTTCTGATACAGTAGACATAGAAAATTTGCTCACTCACACTAAACAAATGGCTTTGGAATCTACATGCACTGCCACAACTTAAAAGATTATTACAGCTCAGGCAAAAGGAATTCAATCACCTCGTGGAGATAATGAAAGAATTGCACACTTTTAATCAGGTATTGATTGATTGCTGTAATATTCTCCTATAACAATAGCTGTGGGCCTAGGAAGTAGGGGAAGAGTGGAAGAGATTTCCAGGAGGATATAAAGTAAATAAATCTTTGCGACTTGAAAACTGCAAAACAGCTCAACTGATACTTTAAAAGCTTGATTTTTACTTTCGCAGCCTATAATGAAGTCCGTTCTTATTGATTATTGGGCAGCCGACAGATTATAAGAATTTGCAGATGGTTCTCAGTGTTAATAAATGTCCTTGTTTACTGGCTTTCCTGCCAGCTATCCCAATCAGTTAGTTTTATTAGTGGCTCAAGCAGCAAAGTCTTAAAACTACAAGTTCCATTTTATTTTGTATTCCAAGTTGTGTGTGGAATGGGCTTCCCTTGTAGATTAGCTGGTAAAGAATCCATCTGCAATGCAGGAGACCCTGGTTTGATCCTGGGTAGGGTAGATCCCCTGGAGAAGGGATAGACTGCCCACTCCAGTATTCTTGGGCTTCCCTCATGGATCAGATGGTAAAGAATCCACCTGCAATGCTGGAGACCTGGGTTTGATCCCTGGATAGGGAAGATCCCCTAGAGGAGGGCATGGCAACCCGTTCCAGTATTTTTGCCTGAAGAATCCCCGTGGACAGAGGTACCTGGCAGATTACACTCCACAGGGTTGCAAAGACTCAAACATGACTGAGTGATTAAATACATACATAAACTGTGTGCAGCTGTTATATAATCATGTTACTAAAGTGAAAAGTGAAGCCGCTCAGTCGTGTCTTGACTCCTTGNTTTTGCCTGAAGAATCCCCGTGGACAGAGGTACCTGGCAGATTACACTCCACAGGGTTGCAAAGACTCAAACATGACTGAGTGATTAAATACATACATAAACTGTGTGCAGCTGTTATATAATCATGTTACTAAAGTGAAAAGTGAAGCCGCTCAGTCGTGTCTTGACTCCTTGTGACCCCACGGACTGTAGCCTGCCAGGCTCCTCCGTCCATGGGATTCTCCAGGCAAGAATACTGGAGGGGGTTGCCATTTCCTACCCCAGGGGATCTTCCTGACCCAGGGATCGGACCCAGGTCTCCCGCATTGCAGGCAGACACTTTAACCTCTGAGCCACCAGGGAAGCCCCTAATTTTACATGAAATCTACATTTCTTGCTTTGTAGAACACGCAGTGTATGGACTTGTAATAACTGTTATAGATGAAGAAGAAAGTCTTTGAATGGTCTTTTACGTCTCACTATTCTGAGTTTTTGCTAGTTGGTGAGACTGTTCTGCATGTCTCTGAGGACAAGTGAATCAGCATGACTATGTTAATAACGAGAGATCAATTCCATTTTGCAAACATTTATAGAACATGTTAAAAATGCATGAACACATTTTACATTACTTTGAGATATTGTATGTTTTTCTTGTTTTCTTTTTGAAACATGTTTCTATTTCATTTTCCCACAGAAATTCTTATTTAAGTACTATGCTTTTATGATTAAAATATTTAATTGATCATTTATAGTTCTTTCCAAAATATGCTAATAAATTGAAATGATATTTTTCTGTGACAGAAAAAGCTCTTTAAATGTTGAAACATTCTTTCAGATTCAGCTATCATTAACATTATTGTTATTATATAATAGGTCAAAAGAAAGTAAAAATTTCCAGAAATGAGTTATTCAATGAGCAAAATAAGACTATATTTTTTTCCACTTAGCTGTTATGTCCATGAATAGATACCAGTTATTGGTAGAATAACACAGAACTCAAGACCCACTATTTTTACTTTTGTTTTATAAATAAATAATTTGAGGAATCTTGTTCATATCTGTTTTTTTATACCAATGTTATTCAAGTAAGTAAACTCCTTTTCAATTAAATACTAAAAATCACAAAATGATCCACCCTGCAGAAACAATTTAATCCTATCTTCCTTCAGTTTTCTTGAAAGCAAAGAATTAGGAGCCACTTGACTTTCAAAAAGATCTCGTTACTCGATGATTTGAGTCATTCATTTTCTCAGTTTCTGGGAAGATTACCAAGAAGACTTTGCTAAGACTTATGAAATGCTTATTAATTATACATTTTAAAAAGTTTAGAGGCAAGATATTCTTCATGGTAAATGCAGTTAGTCAAATCAGACTCAGAAAAAAATTCAGAGAAAGTCAGAAAAAGTTTGACTTTAATATATGCATCAATGAATATTATAAAATCTACTAAGAAATAAACTATAGAAAGTATTCATTTGGGTTATCCAGTGACTGCATATTAAAACTTAATGGATTTAAATGGCAACACTTTTATCTTTTTCGTGATTCTGTGGGTTAACTAGGTAGTTCTTCTGCTTTCCATGAGATACTAGGATAGCTAAAATGTTCAAAATGACCTCACTCACATGACTAGTGGTTGGTACTCGTCAAAGGTCGGGCGGTTAGATGTGGCTGTTGGTCCGGGACCCCAGCTCTTAACAGAAGCCTCTCTATGTGTCTGCTTGGACTTCTCATAGCAAAGCTGTTCCCAAAAGAAGCTTCAAGAAGACAAGCCCCAAGGTACAAGCACTTATCAAGACCTGTATCATTCTCACTAATGTCTCATTGGCTGAAACTGACCTCTAAAAACTAAGCACTCCTTGGCTAGTGTGGCCAAAATGGTGGAGCAGGAAGACCCTGAGCTCACTCTTACCATGGGCACACCAAAATTACAATATTTACAGAGCAACTACATACGAGAATGACTGGAAGACTAGCAGAAAAGACTTCGCAACAAATATGTAAAGAAGTAGCTGCAGTGACCCAGGTAGAAAAGGCAGAGGTGCAGTACAGTCAAGACCCGACTCTCGGGTGGTGACCCACAGGCAGGAAGATAATCACAGCTGCAGAGGTTCCACCAAAGAAAAAAGGGTCCAAATCCCACAGTTTGCTCCCCAGACTGGGAGTCCTACACCAGCAAGATGAGACTAGAAATCAACTACAAGGGAAAAAAAAAAACCTACAAAAAACCAAACACATGGAATCTAAACAACATGCTGCTAAAGAACCAGTGGGTCACTCACCTAAGTAGTTAAAGGGGAAATTTATAAAATACCTGAAGACAAGTGAGAATGAAAACACAACCATTCAAAATATATGGGGTGCAGCAAAAGCAGTCCTAAGAGGAAAGTCTAGAGCCATACAAGCCTACCTCAAGAAACAAGGAAAATCTCAAATAAACCACCTAACCTTACTCCTAAAGGAAGCATAAAAAGAAAACAAACAAAACCCAAAGTGAGTAGAAGGAAAGAATAATGAAGAATAAAGCAGAAATATATGAAATTGAGAAAAAAAATAGATTAAGCTCAGTTAAAGTAGGATCTGGTTCTTTGAAAAGATAAAATTGATAAACCTCTATCCACTCATCAAGAAAAAAGGAGAGAGGACCCAAATAAATAAAATCAGGAACAAAAGAGGAGATATTACTGCAAACAGCACAAAAATACAAAGGATCAAAAGAGATCACCATGAACAATTTTTATGCCAGTAGAAAAGACAACCTAGGAGAAACTGATAAATTCCTAGAACTTATTCTATTATTCTCAAACTATCCCAAAATATTGAAAGAGGAGGAGTGCTTTGAAATTCATTCTACAAGAAAGCATTACTCTGATACCAAGATCAGACAAAGACACCACATAAAAAAGAAAATTACAAGCCAATATCATCAATGAACTCAGATGCAAAAATCCTCAACAAAATATTAGCAAACTGAATTTAACAATATATTAAAAGGATAATTCACTATGATGTTTTAGGATTTTCCTCAGGGAGGCAACAGTGGTCCAATATCAGTAAATCAATTAATGTAATACACCACATTAACAAAAAAAGGATAAAAATCATATGATCATCACAATAGGTATAGAAAAAGGTTTTGAAAAATTTCAACATCCATTTACAAAAAAATTCTCAGCAGAGTGGGTAGAGAGGGAACATAACTCAACATTACAAAGACTGTGTATGACAAACCAAGGGAGGGAAGAATTTACTATAGGGAAAAGACAACCTTTTCAATGAGTGGTGGGGGAAAAATTGGACTATTATATGGAAAATAGTCCAACTGGATTACTTTCTCACACTGTATGTAAAAATAAACTAAAAATGGATCAAATACTTAAGCATAATATCTGAAACTATAAAAATTCTAGAAAAAAACATAGGCAGAAAGCTCTTTGACAGAGGTCTAGCAATATTTTTTTGAGTATATCTCCTCAGGCAAGGGAAACAACAGCAAATATAAACAAATGGAACTACATCAAACTAAAAAGCTTTAGTACATAAAGAAAACTATTAGTAAAATAAAAAGACAGCCTACTGAATGAGACCAGATATTTGCAAATGATGTATCTGATAAAGAGTTAATACCTAAAATACAAAAAGAACTCATACAATTCAACTTCAAAAAACAAAAAGCGTCATTAGAAAATGAACAGGGGAAAAGATATTTTTCCAAAGAAGACATACAGATATCATAGACATGAGAAGATGCTTAATCGTCTTTTGATTGATAGGGAAATCAATTGATTGCTAATCAATACCAAAATGAGATATCACCTCATACTTGTAAAAATGGTTATTATCCAAAAGACAACAAATAACAATAGTTGGTGAAGATGTGGAGAAAAAGGAACCCTCAAGCACTGTTGGCGGAATTGTAAGTCAATACAGCCATTATGGAAAACGTATGAGTTTTCCTCAAAAATTGAAAAGAGAACTGCCATATCATCTAACAACTTCACTTCTGGGAATTTACCCAAAGAATACAAAAACACTTATTTGAAAAGACATATACACTCCAATGGTCATAGCAGCATTATTTACAATAGTTAAGGTACAGAAGCAACCAAGTGTCCATCAACAGAGGAATGAATGAAGATGTGGTACACACACAGTGAAAAATTAGCAACAAAAATTAAGTCTTGCCATTTGTAACAATATGGATGGAACTGGAGACTATTATGGGAAGTGCATAAGTCAGACAGAGAAAGATAAATACCAAGTTGTCCCACTGATACGTGGAATCTGAAAAACAAAACAGCAAAATAAAGCAAAATGAAAAGAGATTCATAGGTACAGCAACCAAATGATACAGGAGGTAGGGGGAAGGGCCTTCTCTTTGTGGCCTTGTTTTATCACTAAGTTGTGTCTGACTCTTTTGTGACCTTATGGGCTGTAGCCTACAAGACTCCGATGTTCAATGGATTTCCCAGGCAAGAATACTGGCTGCTGCAGCTAAGTTACCTCAGTCGTGTCCGACTCTGTGCGACCCCATAGACAGCAGCCCACCAGGCTCCTCCATCCATGGGATTTTCCAGGCAAGAGTACTGGAGTGGGGTGCCATTGCTTTCTCCAAGAATACTGGAGTGGGTTGCATTTCCTTCTCCAGGGGATCTTCCTTGGCCCAGGAATTGAACTCATGTATCCTGCATTGGCAGACGGATTCTTTACCACTGAGCCAGCAGGAGGAAGGAAGGGTGGACCAAACAGATGAAGAGGATTAAGAGGAACAAATCTTCAGTTACATAATAAATAAGTCATGGGATTGTAATAAATAGCACAAGGAATATGGTCAAATAATATTGTTGTAACTTTGTGTGGGGACAGATGGTAACTAGACTTATGGTGTTGATCATTTCATAATGTATACAAATGTAAAATTATTGTGTAGTACTCCTGAAACTAACATAATGATAGTGTGTGTTAGTCGCTCAGTCATGTTCAACTCTTTGCAACCACATGGACTGTAGCCCACCACGCTCCTTTGTTTATGGAATTCTCTAGGCAAGAATACTGGAGTGGATAGCTATTCCCTTCTCCAGGGAATCTTCCCAACCCAGGGATCAAACTTAGGTTTCCTACGTTGCAGGCAGATTCCTTACCATCTGAGCCACCAGGGAAGCCCCCAAGGAGGTCACAGGCTTACTCCTGAAACCAACATAATATTGTATGCCAACCATGATTCAATTAAAAGAAAAGAGAACCAAATACTACTTAAAAACAACCACTTAAACCAATAGCCAAGCCCAGAGTCAACATGGAAAAGGAAAAAGTATAAAGCAGTCAGAATATTAGGAAGCATGATTTATTGGAGGCCACTGAAGGAACAGTGTATCATAGAACATTTTAAAATAGAAAAAGTATTCAAGAAAGTTTAAGTTTGTACAAATAATATCCTTTCGACACTGTAAATATTTAACTCTATTCTCCTCTTACTTGCATGGTCTCTGAAAAAAAGGCTCATGCAATTCTTCTCCTTGTCCCTCTGTAAGTAAGGTATTTTTATTTTTTCCTTCTCTAGCTTCTGTCAGGATTTTCTCTTTGTCTTTAATTTGATGAAACTTGAATATGACATGGTTTGGTGTCAATTTTTTTTTATATTTATCATGTTTCTTTTTCTCTGAGCTACCTGGATCTGTTGGTAGCTACCTGTCTTTAAATTTCGAAAGTTCTCAGCTGCTATTATTTCAAATATGCCTTCTGTTCCTTTCTCCTCATTTTCCTTCTAGTACTCCTATTGTATATATGTTAAAACCTATGCTGTTGTCCCCTAGTTCTTGGATATTCTGTCCTGCTTTTCTTACTGTTTTCTCTTTGATCTTCAGTTTGGGAAGTTTCTACCGAGATAGTCTCAGCCTCAGAGGTATTTTCCTTAGTGATGTCTAGTCCAGTAATAAGTCCATCAAAGGCTTTCTTCTGTTACAGTGGTTTTTATATCTAGCATTTGTCTTTAGTTCTTCCCTAGAATTCTCATTTTCTGCTAACATCGCCCGTCTGTTCTTGCATGCTACCTACTTTATCCATTACATTCTTTAGCATATTAATTGCAGTTATTTTAAATTCCTTGTCTGATAATTCAACGTCCTTGTCACATCTGTTTCTGATGATTGCTCCACCTCTTCAAGTTGTGTTTTCCGTTCCTATTGGTATGCTTTGTAATTTTCTCTTGCTAGCCAGACATGATATACTGGGTAAAGGAGCTGAGGTAGCTAGGACTTTAGCATGAAGTTTTATGTTTCTCTGGCTAGGGGTTAGCAGTGCTTATTGTTTGTTATAGCTGTGTGTCAGAGGCTAAAATTTCCTCTAGAGTCTTTGCTTTTACTTCTTTTGTTGTCTTTTCATGCCCCAGAGATTCATTAAATAGCATCTGAGGCTTGCAGTTCTTTAGCTGTAACCCTCTACTACTGTGCGGAAGCCCTGCTGATGGTGTTAAGTTGTCATTTAATGAGCCTGAGTTGGGCATTTCCTTTTCCTCAAGTGGGTTAGGCTTTGGTGAAAACCCAGTCCATTACATTCTGATCAAATAATTTCCTTTGATGGCAGGCCTGGCTGTGGAGAGCTCTGGATGTATTTTCAAAATGTTATTTCCCCTCTTCCTGCTGGATCTTCACTGTGAGAACCAAGGCTTCTGGATGTAAAGCTCAAAAAAAGCTTGGATCCCTCAGTGTGGAGTAGCTGTGAAGTCAGTCCACGCTGAGACTCAAGCAGTTCATCAATTACAGTCTAAAGTGTTACTACAATTACTTGTCCCAAATGATAGCCGTTTTCCCCAGCTTTTGCTGCCTGTAAGCTGTGGTTCTATGCACCTGCCTGTTTGCCCAGTTTGGGGGCCAATAGTTTGCCTCGGACCTCAATTCTCTGATGGATCTAAGGAGAGTTGTTGGTTTTTCTTTTCTTCAGCTTTCTTCTTATTGTAAGAACTTCTAAGCACTTTACATGTTGAACTGAAAACAGGAGGTCCTTAAAATATTAATTTTCCACTGATTTATCTTCATGCAGATGCTGTGTAGTTAAAATTATAAGTTATTGTGAAGCAAGCTGTAAGATAAAAGACTTGGATTTTCCTCAGTAAATGTGTATGCATGAGTTTGGCTTTTAGAAATAATTCAGAAATCACTCCATTAATTTTTTAGATACAAATGATAAAATGTTACTTACATATTAAGTGAACAAGCAAGATACATATTACTAAAAAGTAATCAGATCCAAAAATATTTTGTGTTAATAAGAAATAAAAATATTAAACATTTCATAAAGTAACAAAAGGATTGTAATGAGTATGAATACTTCATGATATGATTTGATAATATAAGTTTTAGGTACCTCATTGAAAACCTCACACTTTTATTAGAAGAAATCATCTATAATTTGAATCTGTGGTTTTATCCAGTATAATTTGAAAAGTCTAATAATCCATTAAACCTTTACAGTTGAAATTAGAGATAGCGCATCATTAATCTGTCCCATTTTGACTATTTGAAGTTACTTTTCAGCTAATTAAAAAGAGATGAGTATAGAGAAAACCTGAAACAAAATTGTTTGCATATAATTACAAGATGTGAGATTAGGCAAGATAAGAACAAATTAAAATAAATCATTCTAGAATTCACTGTCAAAAGAACTGCATTTTCTGACAGGGGATAGTAGAGACAGGATTGCTAAATGTTTGCCAGTACTCTCTCTACCCATATTCTACGTTCTACACTATATTTCATTTCAGAACCTCCCCAAAAGGACCAAAACATCCTAATCCAAGGTAACTTTTCACCATTTTCAGAAAAACTCTAAGGCCAGCAAAATGAGAATGCCTTGTCATATGGTTATAAGTTAGTAGAGGAGTCTTCTCCAAACACCAGTATCCAAAATGATCCTTTGTTTAGGGTCCTAGGTGTCTTTACTTCCAAGGGCAATATATTAAAGTAGGATTTAGAATAGATGACGGCTTCCACGGTGGCTCAGTGATGAAGAATTGCCTGTCAATGCAGGAGCCACAGGAGACATGGGTTCGATTCTGGGTGGGGAAGATCCCCTGGAGAAGGAAATGGCAACCCACTCCAATAGTTTTGCTGGATAATCCCATGGACAAAGGAGGCTGACAAGCTACAGTCCATGGGGTCGTAAAAGAGCTGGACACAACTGAGCACACACACAGTAGGACAGACTTTTTGTAAAAAGAGAGAGAAAGCCAGTTATCCGAGAAGTAGAAAACTACAGCCTACAAAAAGCTGGGAAAGTATATGAGTGGAATTTGGGAATAAGCAAAATGATCCCTTAAAACCACAGAGCCCATATACCCTTAAAAAGTCATTGTATATTTTCAGAGATACATGTACACCAATTTGATGACCAAGAGCCAACTTCCATATTTTTCAAATGGAGATGGAGTAGCTCATAGAAATTAAATGGCCTGCCCAGGCGTCACAACCACCTGGTGGCGGAGGAGGGACTAGAAGTTAGGTTTCCCATCTCCCAAACAGTGTTTTTCCAACACACTGTTATTCTCATTTTATCTCTGACAGAACTAGGTCCCAAGTCTAAAGATGTTAAGCGTCCTGACCAAGATCTCTGTAATCTTGGGCAGAATTAGGATTAGGACAAACTTCGGGGACTCATCGATCCTCATTCAGTGAATTGTCTAAATTATACACTTAACCTTTGTTAAAATATCAGTTTGGAAGGAGTTAACATTTAAATTATCAGGCATTTATCTCTCAGTGTGCATAAGGTAGGTTTCTATAAGAGAAATAAAATGAAAGAGAAAATGCCTTTGTATCAGTTACAGTACAGTCAGAGGAACAGACTCTGAGTGATATGGAGTATTTAAGCAGCAAAATGCAATTCTCCAGAGTACTCTGCTCTGGCACGGCAACTAGGACTGCTGGATATGGTGGAGTCTGGAGGACTGGAGTAATTGAATCAACCAGAGTCTCTCTGCTGCCCTGAGATAAATATATTACATGAATAAAGATAAAACTTTGTTATTTTAAGCACATGGCATTTGGGGGAGTGTTTCTTGCATAGCATAACCTTGTCTACTCTGAGTAATGTAGAAAGCAGGGCAATTATCTAGACATTTAAATTAAATAATATTCTCTATTCAAGTGAATGACATCCTCAGGGAAGTCCAGAGTGGGATAATAGCAGTAAGGAATAATTTGAAGAATGTTGGCTATGTCAGTGTTGTCCCCAAATGTCTGCATTGTCTCAGCCTTCCCTTCAGTGTGTGAAATTTCTTCTTGAAGTTGGGAATCAGTCTCAACTTATCCATTTAAATAAGGCAAAAAACCCTGGGATAAGTAATGTATAAATTATCAAATGTTTGCATGCTCAAGTGAATGTGTTTTTCCAGTGCGTTTCCAGGATGAATCAGGGTAGCACAACAGTTATGCTGGAGATAAACTCAGAAGGGTTTCCTGGCATATATCTCAGAAAAGAAATACGTGCATGAAGGAAATTATGGAGGCTGTTTAATTATGGAAACAGTTACTGAAATCCATCCTGACTTACTATTACAACAGGCCCAGCCAATTAAAAGGACTACTGTAAGTACAGCCTCAGCAACTAGCCCAAGAACANTGGAGATAAACTCAGAAGGGTTTCCTGGCATATATCTCAGAAAAGAAATACGTGCATGAAGGAAATTATGGAGGCTGTTTAATTATGGAAACAGTTACTGAAATCCATCCTGACTTACTATTACAACAGGCCCAGCCAATTAAAAGGACTACTGTAAGTACAGCCTCAGCAACTAGCCCAAGAACACTTGGTAAGTTATGGCAAAGCTCCTATCTGACTCCCATATCAGGACTTTAGCCACCATACCCTGATACTGCTTTGCCAGTTCTTAGACAGGGTGCCAAGCACCACTGAAGAGAAAGAGGCAATAAAGCAGACACCCATGAAGGAGAAAAAATGAGGATCCAAGAGGTAAAGAGTGAATCCCTTCCTGAGGCCCAGTCTCATGCCTATCAACAGGTAACATCAGAGAGCTTTGTATCCTTCCTTTTGTTAGAGTCAGTTTAGGTTTATTTCTCTTACTTACCATCAAGAGGGTCATCACTTAATGCTTGATTCCTAGCTCCATGGGTCTCTAACTGTTTGAATTCAGAAATTTACAAGCAACTTTCCTTTCTATCAACATTTGTCTTTTCTCCGGTTTTGAGTAACAAGCAGCCAGACCTGAGTTTGGTAAGAGATTTCCTCTCTGCANTAGTTGTTTTCAAGTGAGATCTGTCAATTTCTGTGTTTTCTCAGGCAATGCTATTCTAAATTTCCATCCCTCCAGACTGCCCCACACTTTCCCAGCAGCATTGATGCCTGGCTCAAGGCTTATTGAATGCCTTGGCACAGCTTCTGCCTCTTCAGTATGGTCTCTTTCTCAAGAGGTAACCGGCCTCCTCTGCGCTTCCTTCTGAGCTGACTAGCAACAGCAGTGAGTTCAGCAGAGCAGTCGGCTTTGCCTTGGCTTTGCAGTCACTCCCCAGGGTAACTCAGCACATTCTCTCTGTCCTGGATTATATCCACGGCCAGTTTGAGGGTCTCATGGAAGACTGTCCATTCTGCTTTCCTTTTGAGGCAACAGACTACTTCAGGACGCCACACTGGATGCCCCTCACATCCTTGGCAACCATTACTACACGGAGGCCCCCACTCCTGGGGCACAGGAAATGAGCCTGAGAACCATCAAAACGCAGCCCAAGCTCACCTTGAGGGCTGCGTTGCCGGCTCTTACCCTTTCAGTTCTGTACCTCCCACCACAATTAGGTAGGGGGAATAGGAGAGGTAGGGAGGCAGAGGGCAGACTGGAACCTAATGCTCTTGGAATCTTCATCCAGTCCATAAACAGGGGCATGAGAAGGAGAAAATATTTCCAACCTATAATATGACTTTTCCAATCTCACTGTGTTCAAGGATTAAAAAGTACTTTTGTACTCTGGTTCTTTTGTTGATAATTCCTAAATAGAGAAATGTCACAGGATAAATATAGAGTATAAGAAAGAATATATCCAATGATAATACTTGACATATTAAGCCATATGCTTATAAATGGAGTTTCCCTTGTAGCTTAGTCGGTAAAGAATCTGCCTACAATGCAGGAGACCAGAGTTAAATTCCTGGGTTGGAAAAATCCCCTGGAGAAGGAAATGGCAACCCACTCCAGTATTCTTGCCTGGAAAATCCCATGGACAGAGGAGCCCAGCAGACTATAGTCCATGGGGTCACAGAGTTGGACATGACTGAGCAACTAAATCAATACCACCATGCTTGTAAATATATACTTGTGTGTAATGCCAAATATGGGTGTGCTGTGTTATTATATAATATAGAGACTACAATTCTAAGTTCAATAAATAAAAGGCAAACTAGACTACAAGTGTAATTTAACAGACAATTAATTTAACCAATAAACATACCTGCATAGAAAAATTTTGGCTATTGGAACATACGCTTAAAGGATAAACACTGTTCAGTCATGTCCAACTTTTTGCAACCCTGTGGACTGCAGCACGCCAGGCTTCCCTGTCCTTCACTATCTCCTGGAATTTGCTCAAACTCATGTTTATTGAGTCAATGATTCCATCCAACCATCTCATCCTCTGTCATTGTCTTCTCCTTGTGCTATCAATCTTTTCCAGCAGCAGGATCTTTTCCAATGAGTTGGCTCTACCCATCAGGTGGCCAAAGTATTGGAGCTTCAGCTTCAGCATCACTCCTTCTGATGATTATTCAGGGTTGATTTCCTGTAGGACTGACTGGTTTGATATCCTTGCTGTCCAGGGACTCCCAAGAATCTTCTCCAGCACCACAGTTCAAAAACATCAATTTTTCAGTTCTCAGTCTTCTTTATGGTCCAATTCTCACATCCTTTCACGACTATTGGAAAAAGCATAGCTTTGACTATACAGACTTTTGTCGGCAAAGTGATGTCTCTGCTTTTGGATATGCTGTCTAGGTTTGTCACAGCTTTTCTTCCGAAGAGCAAGCATCTTTTAATTTCATGACTGCAGTCACTGCCACAGTGATTTGGAGCCCAAGAAAATAAAGTCTCACTGTTTCCATTGTTTCCCCATCTATTTGTCATGAACTTATGGGATCGGATGACATGATCTTTGTTTTTGGAATGTTGAGTTTTAAGCCAGCTTTTTCACTCTCCTCTTTCACCTTCATCAAGAGGCTCTTTAGTTCTTTGTTTTTTTGCCATAAGGGTGGTGTCATCTGCATATCTGAGGTTATTGACATTTCTCCCAGCAGTCTTAATTCCAGCTTGTGCTTCATCCAGGCTTGCATTTCACATGATGTAATCTGCATAGAAGTTAAATAAGCAGAGTGACAATATACAGTCTTCACATATGCCTTTCCCAATTTTGAACCAGTTCGTTGTTCCATGTCTGGTTCTAACTTGCTTCTTGATCTGATATAGTAATTTTTACATTCCTCTTTATGCTTTCTATATTCTCTAAATTCTGTGCTCAGAGTGTGTGTGTATATATATATATATATTCCTTTACAGCCATAAAATAAGTAAATCATAATAGTTTTTGCTGTGTTGAACTTATAGTTACCAAAGGGGAAAGGTGGGAGAGCATGATAAACCGGGAGTTTGAGTTTTACATATACACACTACTATATGTAAAATGGATAACCAACAAGGACCTACTGTAGAGCACAGAGAACTCTGTTCAATATTCTGTAAAAGCCTAAATGGGGAAAGAAGTTTAAAAAGAATAGATATATGTAGAACTGAATCACTTTGCTATACACTTGAAACTAACACATTGTAAACCAGCTGTAGTCCAATATAAAAAAATTAAAACAATAAATAAATAAATAAACTTAAAGTCACGTTAAAAGAATGTGCTGTGTTGGACATAGAAATAGATGACTATATCCACATACCATGGTGTTCCATCACATTTAATAAAAATTAGAAGAAAATAATTAAGTAATAAAAATGTAGGGATAGATGAAACAACTTTTTCCAGAAAACCTATTTTCTTTTTTTAATTATAAACTTTTGGCTTTATTTCCTGTGTTATATAACATATCCTTTAGATTGTTTTTTATACATAATGGTTTATACCTCTTTTAAAAATTTGTTTATTCTTACTTGGAGGATAATTGCTTTATAATATTGTGTTGGTTTCTGCCATACATCAACATGAATCAACCACAGGTATACACATGTCCCCTCCCACTTGAACCTTCTTCCCACCTCCCACCCCAGCCCACCCCTCTTGGTTGTCACACAGCACTGGTCTGAGCTGGTCATACAGCAAATTCCCACTGGCTGTAACATTGCCTATTTTGCATATGGTAATGTATATGTTTCCATCCTACCCTCCCCGTTCATCCCACCCTCTCCCTCCCCC
>SJYA01000675.1:0-29300 GCA_006410615.1 Neotragus moschatus | reverse complement strand
TTGGAATAGCTCAACTGAAATTCCATCACTGCCACTAGCTTTGTTCATAGTGATGCTTTCTAAGGCCCACTTGACTTCACATTCCAGGATGTCTGGCTCTAGATGAGTGATCACACCATCATGATTATCCAGGTCATGAATGTCCATTAGTTGAGACATATAAACTGACATCTGTGAAATACTATATTCACTTCAACACAACATCCATTCAGTTCAGTTGCTCAGTCATTTCTGACTCTTTGCAACCCATGAACTGAAGCATGCCAGGCTTCCCTGTCCATCACCAACTACCAGAGCTTGCTCAAACCCATGTCCACCAAGTCGGTGATGACATCCAACCTCGGTCGTCCCCTTCTCCTCCTGTCCTCAATCTTTCCCAGCATCAGGGTCTTTTCCAATGAATCAGTTATTTGCATCAGGTAGCCAAAGTATTGGAGCTTCAGCTTGTCCCCCCAGTAAATATTCAGGACTTACTTCCTTTAGGATGGACTGGTTGGATCTCTGCAGTCCAAGGGACTCTCAAGAGTCTTCTCCAACACCACAGTTGAGAAGCATCAATTCTTCAGCGCTCAGCCTTCTTTACAGTCCAACTCTCACATCCATACATGACTACTGGAAAAACCATAGCTTTGACTAGACGGGTCTTTGTCGGCAAAGTAATGTCTCTACTTTTTAATATGCTGTCTAGGTTGGTCATAACTTTCCTTCCAAGGAGCAAGCATCTTTTAATTTCATGGCTGCAGTCACCATCTGCAGTGATTTTGGAGCCCAAGAAAACAAAGTCTGTCACTGTTTATTATGTCACTGAAATACTATATTCAACTCAACACAGATAATGAAGGCTACTTCTGGTAATTGAGTAATTTAAGTGAGTTTCAAGCTTTTAGGCTTACTAACTCAATATCAAAAGTGAAAATATCTATCCCTACTGACATCAGACTTGACGAATGCATTTAACAAACACTTAAAACACCATCTAATACCTATGTTTGAGGAATCTTGTTAAGGGTTAAAGTATAAATGGTTGAAATCTACCAGATTTATGATTAAACCTTAATGGAAAGCATAAGAAAAGAGAAGGATTTAGTTCAAACAAGAGCAAATACAGCCATTTGTCCAAAAATGGACCCTATTTTGAGTGTATATTTCTCCATTTCCCTGAACCTAACACGTAGGCTCTTTTCTTTGGCTGCTCAAGACAACTGCCTGTGAAGTGCTTGTTACAATGCTGATGGTCATCTCCTCTCCTCTTTCCAGAGCTACCTAATCAGGATTTCAAGAGTAGGGAGCAGGATTCTATACATAGGAAAGCTCTACAGATATTCATGGTATGTGTTGGGTGGGGAGCTACAAGTAATCATGGTATCCATTGGATGAGAAACACTGGTCCAGCCAAGCAGCTGGGAAAGGAATCTTAATTTGCCCTTCCCCTCCCATCTCCAGAGGCTTTATTACTAAAGTCAGTTTAAGGATGGTGGAAGAGCTATTTGTCAAACCATCCTCCTCACTTGGAAGATCAGGCATGTCTCCCAAATCTCAGCCTCCCTTAATGTTAATAATGATCATGGCAGTCAAGAAGAGCAGAAGACAAGAATTGGGATGACAGTACCAGTTGCCCAGAGAAATCTGATTAAAAGGCAAATATTACAATACGAGATCACAATTTGCTTTTGCTCTGTCTTAAAGTGACAATACTATCTCCAGTTATTTCCATGGCAGTCACCACAGGAGTCATTGTCCTTTGTATGAAATCCTATATGAAATCTACATTTATGAAACTGACATTCAAATCTATTATCCACAGTCTATTCCTAGCCTTGGAATTGGTTTTCTCAGTTTATACTTTTTGAAATCCATTGATAGCTTGTATCTTATTTGCTGTTATTTTAAACTTTTAAATGCTTCAAGTATTTACTTATTAACATATTGTATCATTGGAGTGAAACATGCCTGGCCTAATTACTAATTCCCTTTGAAATGAAGTGAAGTGAAGTCGCTCAGTTGTGTCCGACTTTTTGTGACCCCATGAACTGTAGCCTATAAGGTTCCACCATCCATGGGATTTTTCAGGTAAGAATACTGGAGTGGGTTGCCATTTCCTTCTCCAGGAGATCTTCCCGACCCAGGGATCGAACCCAGGTCTCCCATTGGTATTGTAGGCAGACACTTTACGTTTGAGCCACCAGGGAAGATCAATTCCCCTTAAGACAAGAAATTTCCCTTTGAAAAGCTTCCAGGTCACAATGATCATCTTCCCTGCCCACCCTGCCCTGACCCCAGCTCTCTATGGCCTTCTTTTGTTTATCCATAAGATTAACACTTCCTGTGTTTTCAGTCCATTGGGTACAGTTTAGAATTTGTCATAAGAGTATGTGGTTCTGAATACATGATAAATGCTGCTTTTGTGATTAATATTTTCAGGCATTTATGGTTTGTCTTCTCAAATATATGTTAAACTCCTTTTCTGCCAACTCCTGTTTCTACAAATTCAAGAAGAGACTATCTTTGCAAATTTTATTTATCAAAAAGCCTTAAGTTGAATTTCTCTTGCCCACTGATACCCAATTACCATTGTTTTTGCAAGTTAATAAGGAAAAAGGAATCACTTTTTGAAATTACTAATATTTTCAACTTTTTCCCAGGCATCAAAAGTTGCTGCATGAATCCTATCATTTCCAAGAAGCATTTTTTTTGAAATGTACAGCAGACTTATTCTGTACCCATTTAAAATAAAATAAAATCTCCCAATATTGCACTACATTTTTGGTATGTTTTCATAAGTCATCGGAAGACTTAGATTTAGAGAGATCTATAAAATCCTTAGTGAGATATTCCAAAAAGTGCTTTTGCAAGAAGACGATTCATTATGGATTCCATGACTTAGTACCTTGTGTGGTTAATCACAAGCAACGTAGCATGAATCAAGAACTCGATGGATATGATGCTTCTTTTCCTTGGCATTTTTTCTAAGGTATTTTATTGCCTTATGTGGAGCCTCTATCTGAAAGTTTACCTTAAAAAAAAAAACGGTCACATAACTGTATATGTCTGAAAAGTATTTTCTGTACCCAATGAGTTGCTGACTCAAGCATTTTACTTTTATTCCTAGTTTAAAATATTCACTTCTTTGTTAAGTACTCTAACCTAATGTGTTACAGACATTAACAAAATCAAGTTCGGAAAGTGAATAGAGGATGGGGGGACTCCATCTCAGGGGCAGCAGGGCTTTTTATTACTTATCTAATGATATCTGTTTCCTTTTTCTTGCTCCTCCTTTACAGACTGACCTTTTATGTCTACTATAGACAGGTCTGCTTTAGTGCTTTTCAATTCTGCCATTTAATAAAATGGATTAGAACCTGCATCCTAAGTCTCTGAAGAGGGCATCTGTTTGGCTCAATGTCATCTCAGTTTTTCTCAGGTCCAATGAGCAATGGCCATCACTCAGGAAATGTCCAAGAGTTGGGCTTTTCAGTTCTTTCAGAGGTAAAGGAATAAACCTGTGGCTAGAGCTGATCCAGATCTTTGCTTAAAACCCCTTAACCCCTGCATCTTTACTAGAGTGTCCTTGCTCAAAACCTGCCAACTCCCCTCCACCTTTAGCAGGAGTTAATGTAAATCTTTAAGTTAAAGGGTTCAGAGATAAGAAAAAAAGCTACAAGCAACAGCAACAACAAAAAACAAACAGGACCAGCTAGAACCAAGATGGCAATGAATCTCCAATAGACCCTGTCTTATTATATTTACATTAATTTTACTACATTCACATATTAAATAGCATACCTACTGGTGGCTATGGCCATTAAGGCACTAAGGACCAAAAAAGGATAAAAAGCAGTAGCACCCCACTCATTCAAAAAAGCCCTCCCCTTCCTCATGCAGGCTAATGCATATGCCTCCCTATTACTAGTCTCACTCACCTTTGTCATTACTTTTAAATCACTCTCTCCAGTGGGTGAGAAACTGATCAGTGAGCTTAGTTCCTGATTCGGTATTCTTTGGCCACTGAATAAAGCTTATGCTGTGTTGATCTCATCTTCAGTTTTGTTATTCATCTACTTGGACCCAAACAGAAAAAAAAACCCTACCCTGCTGAGGCACAGAGCTTCACCCGGTCTGGGGCCTGAGCAGGGTCCATACAACTTAATTCAGTAACAGACCCACTGAAAAGAAACAGGCAGGACAGGCAAATTGACCAATATAAACAACTTATCTAGTGAAGATAACAGATAGGTGTGATGTGGACAAAGGGCAAACTAGGAAGATAATTATCATGTGCAAAACAGCTAAGAATAGTAATGATGAAAATGACAGTAATAAATAACAAAAGAGAATTATCTCCCATGGTAATTTAATGGAGAAGGCAATGGCACCACACTTCAGTACTCTTGCCTGGAAAATCCATGGACGGAGGAGCCTGGTAGGCTGCAGTCCATGGGGTTGCTAAGAGTTGGTCACGACTGAGCAACTTCACTTTCACTTTTCTCTTTCATGCATTGGAGAAGGAAATGGCAACCTACTCCAGTATTCTTGCCTAGAGAATCCCAGGGACGGGGGAGCCTGGTGGGCTGCCGTCTATGGGGTCACACAGAGTTGGACATGACTGAAGCGACTTAGCAGTAGCAGCAGCATGATAATTTAAATAAGAATAAAGTCAATTACTTCCTATGTTAATTGGCTCTAGAATTTATAACTCTAGTGAATATATAATTGTGTTTATTTACGTTTCAGCTCTGAGTTAGTATTTTGGGTTTGGGGAGAGGGATGTGTGTATGGAAAAATACATAACTGGCCTCTGCTTGCAAAACACTTTAGTTTAATTGGGGAAACAAAAGTTACCAGTGTGAAACAAGTATAGCAAACACAATTTATATTATCCATGTTACATATTATCCATAGTAGAACTTATATGAACTATAAGAGAATAAAAAGGATAATGAGACTTTCACTAAAGGAAAGCTGGATAATTCAGACCTATACTCACTCAGATGACACCTAGAAAAGAACAAAATTAAAACAAACAAACAAAAAAATGTTGGCATTCTAGAAATAAGAAGATATTGAAGAATATCCAGGCCAAGGTTCAGGAGAAGATAGAAAAGCAGAGACATGAGCTTGCTGGGGGCCTCTGTTGGTTTCTCAAGAGACTGTTCAGTCACCAAGCAGAACTCTTGTCAGCCTTATGTGGCTTAGAGGACAGAAGATAAACCAATACCCATAAATAAGAGCTCTGGTACAATCCTGTGCTTTGGTTGGGACCCAAAATAGCTTAACCATAGAAGTAAGAATGAACTAAAAGTAAACTCTCCCCTACAAGGACTATGGTCCAATGTTAAGATATCAAGTTTGATAAGATTATGAAATTAGATTAAAGTAAGATCAGATTCAGAGTCAGATACCACTGGGTGACCAAACAACAACAGTATCAGACTAGTGGTTATGGTGCCACAGGTACACACGGCAGAAGGAAATATTTCTGAGAGAAAGATAACATTATCTGTGCCTCAAATTATTTCTACAAGCAATGAATGTTTCAGATAGTGTCTGGAATGCAATCAAAGATAACCAGGCAATGATAATACAATCAATGATAACATAGAGACTGAAAAATAAGGATATGAACCAACAGAAATAATACAGTTAATGAGACCCCTGGAAACCTGTCCATATACCTGAACTAATAGATATACTTTCAGTTCAGTTCAGTTCAGTCACTCAGTCGTGTCCAACTCTTTGCAACCCCATGAATCTCAGCACGCCAGGCCTCCCTGTCCATCACCAACTCCCAGAGTTTACCCAAACTCATGTCCATCGAGTCGGTGATGCCATCCAGCCATCTCATCCTGTCATCCCCTTCTCCTTCTGCCCCCAGTACCTCCCAGCACCAGGGTCTTTTCCAGTGAGTCAACTCTTCACATGAGGTGGACAAAGTATTGGAGTTTCAGCTTCAGCATCAGTCCTTCCAATGAACACCCAGGATTGATCTCCTTTAGGATGGACTGATCCTTGCAGTCCAAGGGACTCTCAAGAGTCTTCTCCAACACCACAGTTCAAAAACACCACTTCTTTGGCACTCAGCTTTCTTCACAGTCCAACTCTCACATCCATATATGACCACTGGAAAAACCATAGCCTTTAGCCCTTTGTTGGCAAAGTAATGTCTCTGCTTTTCAATACGCTGTCTCGGTTGGTCATAACTTTCCTTCCAAGGAGTAAGTGTCTTTTAATTTCATGGCTACAATCACCATTTGCAGTGATTTTGGAGCCCAGAAAAATAAAGTCTCACACTGTTTCTCCATCTATTTGACATGAAGTGATGGGACCAGATGCCATGATCTTCGTTTTCTGAACGTTGAGTTTTAAGCCAACTTTTTCACTCTCCTCTTTCACTTTCATCAAGAGGCTACTTAGTTCCTCTTCACTTTCTGCCGTAAGGTGGTGTTATTTGCATATCTGAGGTTATTGATATTTCTCCCAGCAATCTTGATTCCAGCTTTTGCTTCTTCCAGCCCAGCGTTTCTCATGATGGACTCTGCATAGAAGTCAAATAAGCAAGGTGACAATATACAGCCTTGACGTACTCCTTTTCCTATTTGGAACCAGTCTGTTGTTCCATGTCCACTTCTAACTGTTGCTTCCTGACTTGCATATAGGATTCACACCGAGGCAGGTCAGGTGGTCTGGTATTTCCATCTCTTTCACAATTTTCCACAGTTTATTGTGATCCACACAGTCAAAGGCTTTGGCATAGTCAATAAAGCAGAAATAGATGTTTTTCTAAAGAGATATATTTTAAATAGACTTTAATATAGCTATGTTGTCATGCATGCCAAGTCACTTCAGTCATGTACAACTCTTTGCAACCCTAAGGACAACAAGCCCACCAGTCTGCTCTATCCATGGGATTCTCCAGGCAGGAATGCTGGAGTGGGTTGCTGTTTCCTTCTCCAAGGAATCTTCTCAATCCAGGGATCGCAACTGCATCTCTTACATGTCCAGAATTGGCAGGCAGATTCTTTACCACTGGGGAGCCCAGCTATGTTGGTTATGTTCAATGGGATAGTAACATGATTGAGAATTTCAACAGAAAACTGAAAAGAAAAGATTCATAGCATACATGAAATAGAACAAAATAAAACTATTAGTGCTAAAAATTCTACCAGTTAAAATTGAGAACCCAGTGGATGAGTATAACAACAAATTAGGCACAGCTGGGAAAAAAAAAGAATTGGTTAACTTGAGAGGTACGTCAAAAGAAATTACAAAGAGAAAGAGCACAGACGAATGTAATATACCTAAGAAAAGTATGGATAATATGGTGAAAAGAACAAACATTTAACTCCTTTTGCAGGTGAAAAGGAGAGAATGTAGAAGAAACAATTTTTAAAAAGATAATAACTATGAATTTCCTAAAACCAATAAAAGAAATCATCCACATATTTAAGATATTCAAGCATGAAAAATGCTACATATGCCACACCTATATATATCATAACAAATCTTCAGGAAACCAAGTATAAAACCTTAAAAGCAGTCAGAGAAAGGTAGATATTATTTTCAAGTGAGTAACAATTGGAGTAAGAGATAACTCCTTATTAGAAAAAAATATAGTGATATCGCCAATGGACTGAAAGAAATATTGGATTTCTATGCTAGTGAAAATACCATTCAGAATGGTTCTGGAGTGATCCATAGGTCAGAACCTGCCTCACTGGTTATCCTTAAGAGAAACTTCTTAAAGAGAAAAGGCAGCAATGTTTAATTTTGAAGCTTATGTAGCTTGTTGTTAAAATGTATCCCTCCTCACTCCCCCTTACCTGTACCTCCACAAGAAATAGAAGGAATTGACCAAAGCAGTCAAGACTGGCTGGCATATCTCATTCTTCCAAATACATGTTTGTTTAATTGTAAAATCTTGAGCTATAGTTACTAACCTGGTACTAACCCAGTCGTCAGTCAGCCACAGTTGGGGAGCTGGTTGGCTGTGAGAGGTAGGCAGGGGAAGCCCTGAAAGTTTCCTGAATTCTGTACTGACAGCCCAGGTTGGTCAGGACTGATCTCTTACACAAATAGCAAGTGTCTTAAAGCTCCAGAAACAAGAGAATATAGCATTGTCTTTAACAAAATTGGAAGTATAAAAATGATTACTTGAAAATGTAACCAGTTTTAGAAGAGGACATATACATATCAGCATTTAAGTTTATAATTTTTTCTTTGTAAATTCACCAAAACAATATTGGTTTTTAAACCACAGTTTATGTGGCTGAAGCAGAAATATAAATTTTCAGTGTTGCAATATGCTTGTCAAAAAACAGCCCTATAGACCATTTGCAAAGGAATAATGGTTATAACTGAACTTATATTACTTTCTCCTCTCAGAAACCTCAGTTTTCAAAATAAAATACTATAATCATTACATTGAAAACATAAAGAAAAAATATAAACACTTAACCTATAACTTTCTACCATCTTTCTGATTAATTTCTCCCTTTCTGAAATTGGATCGATATGATCATTTTTAAAGGGACATGATGGGAATTCCTTTAGAAGAAAACCATGATTGCTTAATAGAAGTTTATAGATGTTAAATACTAAATCATAGGTGATACAACAAGTATAACTTTTCAAAAATACTTCAAAGTAATTTTGGTCTAACACACTTTCAGGTGAATTAATTCAAAAGTTTTCACATAAAAAGGCATACAGTTGGGTTAATCATATACAAATTGATTGCAATTTTAAATTTGTTAAATATCCCAAGTAAATACACTTCACTGAATTCTGCATAATAAGAGAAAGCACCTGTTATCTAAGAAATATTTGTATATATAAGGTAAGAGGAGGGATTTCCCAGGTGATCCAGTCGCTCCACGCTCCTAATGCAGGAGGCCCAGGTTTGATCCCTGATCGGGGAACTAGATCCCAGGTGCCTCAGCTACGAGATCCTGTGTACCACAGCTAAGACCCTGAACCGCCAAATAAAGAAATATTTAAAAATAAATAAATAAAAGCTAAGAGCACAAACTGGCTGACAGTGCACAGAATGCACTATTCCAGTGAGCACTACATTTTTGTAAGGAACACTAGGATTTAAAATAATAATGACTGGGTATTAATTGAACTCCCTCAGGACATATTTACTGAAATATATAATGGTTTCTAAAAGATAACACAAAAGTTTGGTATACTTGCTAAAGAGAACCAATTGAGAGTTTCATTCCCAAACTATTGAACTGTATATCTCTCTTGATCTGACAAAATCATAATCACTTTAAGAAAACTGAATTAAATACTTTGAAACAGACATAGACTTCCTTCTGCAGGGTTATCAATGACAGGGACAGTGTTAGACAGAGATTGCAGAAAAGCTCTCATCAACTAAAACATGTCGAAGTTTAAAATTCCAGCGCTGACATACTTTAAAGATGACAGCATAGAAACAATAAAAAGATCGGATCTTTCAACATGATAACCACTGAAAAGATTAAGTAATGAAACAGGACACTTTTCTGTCACTTCTATATCTGCCTGCTGTGCAAGTACACAAAGAGAGAAAGAAGCCGTCAGTTTAAGAAGCATTTTCCAGTCTGGAAGCTTTTAGGAAAATTACAGGGCATTGAAGAATTACAATTCACATTAGAACTGATTGGTGTCACAGTCAAAAGAGGAAAGCTTTCTTGTCCTTTTGCAATAGGGATTTGTCTTCCATGAGCAAATATAATCACCTTCTGCAGTCACAAAACTAAAGTTAGAGCTAATGGGAAGAAATCATCCATTGAGGTAAAGCCTTCATTGGCTCTTAATTTAGTACTAAATCTTCATGAATGCCAGGCAGCTTTGACCATGTTGTCAACATCTGTACAAGAAATAATGCTTCTGGACCAAGGTTGCTCCATGGTTCTAGCCTAGAAAGATGCTCGGCTGCTATTGATACTGATAGTGAGTCTGATTCCAAATAAAGGATGATTTTTTTAAGATCCAGAGCAGCATCATTAGGGCGATCATGTTAAACAGGACGATAGCTGCCTCTTCTCTTGGAATCACTAATCACAGTTCTTGCCACTGCTTTCTTCTGAATTTTAACTCAGAGCTAACAGAGAATAACAAACCTATCACTATGCTACTCAGCAAAGGAAATAGAAGTAATGGATGATCTAATGTTTTTAACAATATCCAAATCAATTGTTTACTTAGAGTATAAGATGTTTTAGGAGCAAAATCATTCAAAATGGCTTGAGGATATCTGACAAAGCTAGATAAGATGGATTTGTACCTAATATACACATTTAAGAAAACTGAATGCAACTTGTTTCCTAAAATAACAAAAACGATGGAGCACTTAGCAAGTTACCTAATTTTAGTTAGTCTAAATATTATGAAACTAAGTATATAAACCTACAGGGATTCACGGACCACAAAACTGAATTCTCTCTTCCTTTAGTAAAGGAAGAGAAATAAATAATACAAAGGTCAAAGTCACAATTAAAACAGGCTGAAAAGCTCTATAAAATATATCTTGAATGATTAAGTTAAATTTCATTCAGTATTTAGAAATACACTTATCATTCTGAAGATATTCTCCAAAAGGGTAAAAACATTTAAAACAATACAAATAAAGTATACTGCTCAATGGAAAACAGTTAAACGATAGCAACTAAAAAATCTGTTTTTGGATGTTTTAGCCTAACTCATTTTGTTTTTGTTGTTTTAATATTGGCAAGGAAAAGTGTTATACACATGGGGAGTATTGCATAAAGAGCAGTGTGGTTCTGCCTCACCAGGAAACAGAATTTCATTAAGATGGAGCAATTCAAGGGACCTTAATAAAGGAACTATTTACAGAGTGTGGACAGAGTTAATGAAAACACTGAAATGTTGAAGTTCCCAGGGACAGCAGAGCAGAAAAGAAAGCAAAGAGTAAACAATGTTATCAGAGCTAGATTATGGAGGAGAGGTTACTCAACAGAAGCCGTTGTCTTTATTTTTTTTTTAACTGAAGGATAATTGCTTTACAGAATTTTGTTTATTGTCAAACACCAACATGAATCGAAGCTGTAGTCTTGAGTGCCCAGAGCCACGACCAGAACACCGAAGCAAAGCAGAGAAGAAGTGGTGAAGAAGTTCCTCTCTCTCTTCTTTCTTTCTCATTTCAGTGTTCTGTTTGTAGCTTTCCTTGGCTGAACTCAACCAGTTTACCCAGCTGACAAGAGAATCTGCCCTGAGCCCTAAGTGTCAGGCTTGCAGGGCAACAAATAAAGCACGGAAAGAAGGAGAATGAAGATGAAGGAAGCAAAGGTGGAAAAACCCATGTACAATGTGTGTCTATTGGTTGTTAACAGCCACATAACTAGCTGTGAACTAATGAGGAGACACTTCTGCTGATGTGTAGTCATTTCCATTATTCCTTCCTTTAATCTTTTATTAAAGGCTGCAATTTATTTACCTCCTCCCATACTGTTAAATTGTTGCCAATTTTTTTACTGTTACAAACAATATTGCAATAAGTGTTCATTACTGAGAGGTAACAGAGTTATAGAAAAGTTGTTTTTACTGCTATATTTAATAAAATGGATAAACAACAAGGCCCTACTGTATAGCACAGGCAACTATATTCAATATCCTGTGATAAACCATATGGAAAAGAATATGAAAACGAATGTGTATATATGTCTAACCGAATCATTCTGCTGTACAGTAGAAATTAACACGATATTATTAATCAACTATACTAAAATAAAAATGTTTTTAGGAAAAATTATTTTTAAAATAAACTTAACCTGAGTATAATATACTTACAATAAAAACATCACATTTTAAGTGTACAGCTTGGTGACATTTAACAACTGACACCCTTGTAAACACCATACCAATCAAGATATAGAATATTTACATCCCCCCAAAAGAATGCTTCCTTATGTCCCTTTGAAGTCATTCTCCCCCAACAATTCCTCACTCTAGGCAATAGCTGATCTATGTGTGTGTGTGTGTGTGTGTGTATTTCTAATAAACTAGACTTGCCTATTCTGCTGCTGCTAAGTCGTGTCAGTCGTGTCCGACTCTGTGTGACCCATAGACGGCAGCCCACCAGGCTCCCCTATCCCTGGGATTCTCCAGGCAGGAACACTGGAGTGGGCTGCCATTTCCTTCTCCAATGCATGAAAGTGAAAAGTGAAAGTGAAGTTGCTCAGCTGTGTCCGACTCTTAGTGACCCCATGGACTGCAGCCCACCAGGTTCCTCCATCCATGGGATTTTCCAGGCAAGAGTGCTGGAGTGGAGTGCCTTTGCCTTCTCTGAGACTTGCCTATTCTAGAAGTTTATAAAAAGGCATGCGTGCCCAAATGTCTATGAAATGCAGTGTTTTGTTGCATAACATTTCTCTTTCTTATTGCTGAGAAGTGTTCCAGTCACAGGAATAAACCATAATTTGTTCNTGCTGGAGTGGAGTGCCTTTGCCTTCTCTGAGACTTGCCTATTCTAGAAGTTTATAAAAAGGCATGCGTGCCCAAATGTCTATGAAATGCAGTGTTTTGTTGCATAACATTTCTCTTTCTTATTGCTGAGAAGTGTTCCAGTCACAGGAATAAACCATAATTTGTTCATCCAGTTACCTATAAAAGCTTCCAGTTGAATGAAGATGCTATAAATATTTAGGTTTAAAAGTATTTATGTTAAAATAAAAGCATATCTTTTTATTTCTCATTGATCAGAACCTAGGAGACGAATGACTAAGTTATCTGATGAGAATATACACCATAAAAATGGCCCAAATGTTTTCAAAAAATGCTGTACCATTTTACACATCCACCAGGGACATGTGAGAGTTTCAGTGACTTTATATCCCACCAACATCTAGTCTTGCCAGTATTTTCAACCTAGTTGTTCTAGTAGATAGTTGGTGTTGTGTAGTCACTAAGTCATATTGACCCCATGGATTGTAACTTTCACGACCCCATGGACTGTTGCCTACCAGGCTCCTCTGTCCATGGAATTTATCAGGCAAGAACACTGGAGTGAGCTTCCATTTCTTTCTCCAGGTGATCTTCCCGACCAAGTGATCAAACCTGCATCTCCTCCATGGTAGATGGATTCCTTACCACGGAAGCAGTGGGTATGGAGTGGCTCAGTCCAGTTCAGTTCAGTCACTTAGTCATATCTGATTCTGTGACCCCATGGACTGCAGCACACCAGGCTTCCCTGTCCATCACCAACTCCTGGAGCTTGCTCAAANCCTGGCTTGGGGAATTTTGAGTATTACTTTGCTAGCATGTGAGGTGAGTGCAATTTTGCAGTAGTTTGAACATTCTTTGAGCATTCTTTGGCATTGCTTTTCTTTGGGATTGGAATGAAAACTGACCTTTTCCAATCCTGTGGCCACTGCTGAGTTTTCCAAATTTGCATCAAAGGGTAAAAGTCTTCAATTATAAGGACTAAGTTCAGGGGGATACAGCATGGTTACTATAGTTAATAATACAATATTGTACACTTGACATTTGCCAAGATAGTAAATCTTAAGCTTTTTCAGCACACACATACATGACAGGCTATGAGGTGGTAAATATCTTAGCTAACATGACTGTGGATGTTGTTTCACAAAGGAAACATAAATCAAATCATCACATTACACAGTTTAAATATACACACTTTTATTTGTCAGTTATACCCCAACAAAGGTAATACTTCCATTTCTATAGCAGACTGTGAAGTCTATTTTATACATTATTTTATTTAATTTTACACCATGAGTAGAACATTATTACAGTTCAGGAATCAGGGGGCTTGGAGAGGTTAAATAATTCCTGAAGTTCATTGCAGCCTTCCTTAGACAATTTTCATGGTTCCATAATATACAGGATTCTGTTAAGCTAAACATTTTTAATCTATTTCTTTTCAATTAATTTTTACATAATGGACTCAAATTAAACATAATAGGAGAATTATTTCAATGTTTCATGAAATATTCATTAAAATTGTCTTATTTCTATTTATATATTACTCTCATTTGTTTTGTGTACTCTTTGTATTCAGAATTGGGCTTTCCCTTGTGGTTCATTTATCCACAAAATATTTCCAATAAGATATATTGCAAAAAACAATTACAGCTGTGATAAAAAAAAATGCATCTTCTGATTCATAAACATTATGAACTTAAAGAATTCACTCCTTTAATAGCTTTCCAATACCAAAATATTACAAATAGCTACAATTAAGGCAGGCATACATTTATCCCATTAACTATGGTATACTATGGTATACCATATATATATATATAAAATACTATGGTATTTTATTGTCTAATAATTTAAACTAAGCTCTCTTTGAGTTGGTGAAAAAAAAAGTCTCTATTTTCTTTGTAAAATAATCCACTCTTCAAACTGTGTAATCATCTCTTACGTGAAGACTGCTAGGGCTTCTGACCATCATCGATATCATTTTCCGCATACTTCCAACATCCATCCCTGCTACTCAAAACACACCCCAGATCTGTCCTTTTCTTTCTATCTCCAACGCTACTACCCTGACCTAAGAATCATCATTACTCATATGCAGTAATAGCCAGGCTTCCTGATCCTCCCCCATTTCTAGACCATAATTCACACTGAACCTATAGTGAATTATTGTAATGTGTGTTAGATCCTCTTATTTCTCTGCTTAAACATCGCCAATATTTTATCATGCTCAGCACTGAATCTGATACCTTTACATAGCCTCAAGCCTCCACACACTAGCCCCTCCCACTATTTTAACTTCTTCTGCTCACCCCCTCTACAGTCCCCTCCACCAAGGTCATTCCTGACTCAAAACTTCTGTATATGACCTTCCTGCTGTCTGGAAAGCACTTCATTCAAAACTATATTTTGAACTTACTTTTTCTCATCATTCAGAGCTCAGCCTCCCCAGAAAGGCTGTTTCTGGAATATCCTCACCCTGTCACATTCTCTACCAAGTTATGCTTCATTTTCTTACAGCCTTACCTTTATTGCTTACTGATTTGTTGATGGGCTTAAATTTTACCAGCTCTCTAGGAATTGAAATTGGACACTAATAACCAAACTGTTGTGAAAGATTTACCCTTTTCTGAGAAGCCTGCCTCCTTGTACAGTTCCTGTATCATCACACACACTCTCTGCATGCTTGATCACCCATCTTGGTTCCCTATCTCTGTGCTATGACTTAGTTTGACAAACAAAAGCTGCTTCCTCTTTGCAAATATGAGATTTTATAGTATGAGTGAGCCACTATTGGGTAAGGTAACCTCCCGATAGGAACCTAAGCTGAAGACAGAACTGCATTCAACAGAAACTCAAATATCACATCACTTCCTGTTAATACCGCACGCGCCCCACCCCTGTTGTGCTCCATAGCTAAATGACAGCTTAAGAACATTTTGCCTGAATTGTGAGACGTAGAAGGCTGATACCTAGTCTTAGAACACTTAGAATACCAAGTGAAATACTGTTGCAAGAGTTGAAAAATGGCTAGTTAGCAGAATAGAGATATGCTTGCTGCTGCTGCTGCTGCTGCTAAGTCACTTCAGCCGTGTCCAACTCTGTGCGACCTCATAGACAGCAGCCCACCAGGCTCCACCGTCCCTGGGATTCTCCAGGCAAGAACACTGGAGTGGGTTGCCATTTCCTTCTCCAATGCATGAAAGTGAAAAGTGAAAGTGAAGTCACTCAGTCGTGTCTGCCTCTTAGCAACCCCATGGACTGCAGCCTACCAGGCTTCTTCATCCATGGGATTTTCCAGGCAAGAGTACTGGAGTGGGGTGCCATTGCCTTCTCCGAGAGACATTCTTGGGTAAAGGGTTTCTGTGCATCTGAGTTGCTCAGTCGTGTCCATCTCTGCAACCCCATGGACTATAGCCTGACAGGCTCCTTCGTCCATGGAATTCTCCAGGCAAGAATACTGGAGTGGGTAGCTGCCATTCCCTTCTCCAGGGGATCTTCCCAATCCAGAGATCAAAGCTGGGTCTCCCACATTGCAGGCAGATTCTTAACCAAGTGAGTTACCAGGGAAGAGGAGGGGCTGCAATTCACAAAATCCATTCACAGTGAGTGGGACCCAATGCCTGCACCATTACCATAGGAAAGAAGTGCCAAGCAGAGAGAAGTCTTAAACCCAGTTTCCAAATCTCAATTCCACCCCTATTAACCTAGATGTGAATTTTTCTTGATTATCTATAAGATGTAAGTAATAATATCTACATTTTATAATTGCTTCTTAGACTACTGTGCAAGATTGCCAGGAGAAATGTCAATAACCACAGATATGCAGATGACACCACCCTTATGGCAGAAAGTGAAGAAGAACTAAGGAGCCTCTTGATGAAAGTGAAAGAGGAGAGTGAAAAAGTTGACTTAAAGCTCAACATTCAGAAAACGAAGATCACGGCAACCGGTCCCATCACTTCATGGGAAATAGACGGATAAACAGTGGAAACAGTAACAAACTTTATTTTGGGGGGCTCCAAAATCACTGCAGATGGTGATTGCAGCCATGAAATTAAAAGATGCTTACTCCTTGGAAGAAAAGTTATGACCAACCTAGATAGCATTTTCAAAAGCAGAGACATTACTTTGCCAACAAAGGTTCATCTAGTAAAGGCTATGGTTTTTCCAGTAGTCATGTATGGATGTGAGAGTTGGACTGTAAAGAAAGCTGAGCGCCGAAGAATTGATGTTTTTGAACTGTGGTGTTGGAGAAGACTCTTGAGAGTCCCTTGGACTGCAAGGAGATCCAACCAGTCCATCCTAAAGGAGATCAGTCCTGGGTGTTCATTGGAAGGACTGATGTTGAAGCTGAAACTCCAGTACTTTGGCCACCTGATGTGAAGAGCTGACTCATTGGAAAAGACCCTGATGCTGGGAAAGATTGAAGGCAGGAGGAGAAGGGGATGACAGAGGATGAGATGTTTGGATGGCATCACCGACTTGATGGTTATGAGTCTGAGTAAACTCCGGGAATTAGTGATGGACAGGAAGGCCTGGTGTGTTGCGATTCATGGGGTCACAAAGAGTCGGACACGACTGAGTGAGTGAACTGAACTACTGTGTCTGCCAGTAACTGGAGCATAATCAATATTCCTTTCTTCTTTCCCTTCTACTCTTCTTCTGCCTTCTCCCAGGATAGATCTAAGAAATGGGTTGCAAGTAGCCTGGTCAGAGAATTATCTATTTTTGCTGTGTGACACGGGGGAAGGTAGAATAGGAGCTGACATTTTAAGGTATTATAGGAGGATAAATGTTGAAACATTATCAATAAACACCAGCGAGGATAGAAGTTGGATAGTTACACATAAAAAATCTTTTAACAGATATAGTGCCAAAATTATGTAAAGATGTGTGCAAGGATGATCACTGTGGTACTGACTTCAACCCACTCCATATAAACTGTATGAACACTCTGCTGCTGCTGCTAAACCGAGTCAGTCATGTCTGACTCTGTGCGACCCCATAGATGGCAGCCCACCAGGCTCCACCGTCTCTAGGATTTTCCAGGCAAGAACACTGGAGTGGGTTGCCATTTCCTTCTCCAATGCATGACAGTGAAAAGTGAAAGTGAAGTTTCTCAGTCATGTCCAACTCTTTGCGACCCCATGGACTGCAGCCTACCAGGTTCCTCCATCCGTGGGATTTTCTAGGCAAAAGTACTGGAGTGGATGTCTTAATAAGGATCTGTGATGGAAATGATTTGTATTCTTTAAAATGTACTATTTAGAATAGCTCCAAGATATGTCAAATTAAAAAGCAAATTGCCATCATATTATAATACCATAGAACTGAGTTTGTGTGTTTGTGTGTATGGTGTGTTTATATAAGAATATATAAGATGACATGTGCATGAAAAAAATTCAGAAACAAAAACTGACAGTGGACATGATGCTATGGGATGGAGTAGGAATGCGCACTGTTTAGATAGGGAGGTTTTTAACTTGAATTTCTTTACCTTTTGGTAGTGCTTGAGTTTAAAAAGAAAACTGATAAGCATATATTATTTTCATAATGAAAATAAAATAATTTAAAATATTCCTTAAAAGCTACCTAGCAAAGAGAAAGGGAGACAAGAAAAATCCAGGACGGCAAAAGATAGTTAAGAAGTTAAAATTCCCCTGTGGCATTTTACACTCAGCATTTGCAGCAGAGGCTTTAGAACATGATTAACATTTATGCTGAACACAGGCAGGAAATGGTGTCAGGGGACGTTCAGCTTTAAGGGATCCAACATGTTGCATTTTTTGTATGTGTGTGAGTGTGCCATTTCTCAAGGACTCTGTTCCTTATCAGTTCCTGGAATACAGCAACAAGTAGAGCTGCATGCAGTTCTCAGGACTGAGATTGTGGGAAAGGGCACCTGCTTGGATTCCTTTCAGTGACTCCCTTTGGTGTCTCTCTTCAGTGACCTTGTATGTATTAGACTATCCATTTTGTTGTAACTGGTGGAATTTCATTCTTTGTAATGGCTGAGTAATCATTTTACTGAAGATATATAAGCATGCAGTTCTGCTAATAAAGTACCCTTGTTCCACTAGAGACTTGGGTCACCTGTGTCCTTCTTTCTGTCTTCATTCACTTCGGAGCGTGGAAGCCTGCTGAGCTTACTTTCTTGCCCGGGCTTTCAAGACCTCCTTGAGAGGATGCCCTGTGCCTTCGTGAGCGGTACAAGCCCTGTGCCTTTGTGAGCTGTACAAGCCCTGTGCACAGGATTTATTGGTTTTCCATGTAACCCAAGAGATACTGCTCTCTCTCTCTCTTTTTCTCTTTCTTTTCATCAACTCTGGTCCCCAGGTCCTGGTCTGCAGCAAAATCAGATAATGAAAATCATATATATGACTTATGAGCCCACTGGTGGGATGTTCAGATAAAATGCCTGGAGGTTTGTTTCCATTCATTTAAGTGGTTCAGTCTTGGATGCTTACTGGAATCACCGGGGAGACTTAAAAATCTACCAAGACTTACTAGCAGAGATTCTCATTTAATTGATCTGGGGAGGGGCCAAGTGTTAGAGTATGTTATGTTTTAAAACACCTCCAAGTAATTCTCATTTAGCCAGAGTAGAAAACAACTGCATCTAACATTTCTTAGAACACTCCAGGAAATATTGATATGCAGTTCTTGACCATCTACTACCACCAGATAGTGGCCTAGGAGTGCATCCTGCAAATACAAAGTGATTTAAAAACATTTAGAAATAAGCAAAGGACCTGAATAGACATTTTTCCAAAGAAGATATACAAATGGCCAACAAGTACATGAAAAGATCTCATCACCAATCACTAGGAATATGCAAACCAAATGCAATGAGATATCACCTCAGATCTCTTACAATGGCTATCACCAAAAAAAAGAGAAATAACAAGTATTGGAGAGGATATGGAGAAAAGGGAACCCTTGTGAACTGTTGGTGGGAATGTAAATTTGTATAGTCACTGTGGAAAACATTATGGAAGTTCCTCAAAAAAGTAAGAATAGTACTATCACATGATTCAGTGATTCCTCTCCTGGGTATACATCCAAAGGAAATGAAATCACTATCTCAAAGAGACATCTGTACCCCTATTTTCATTTGCAGCACTATTCACAATAGTCAAGATACGGAGACAGTCTAAGTGTCTTGTCAAAAGAAGAATGGATAAAGAAAATATGGTAAAAATATACAGTGGAATGAAATTCAGCCTGAAAAAAGAGAGAAGTCTTGCTACTTATGACAAAACATGAATGGACCCTGAAAAGACTAAGCTACGTGAAATAAGTCAGAAAAAACAAATACTATGTGATCTCATTTACATGTGGAATCTAAAAAAGCCAGACTCAGAGAAGCAGAGAGTAAAACAATAGTTGCCTGGAGTTGGGCAGTGAGGGAAATGGGAAGGGGTTGGTAAAAGGGAACAAACTTTCATTTACAAGACAATGAAGTTCTGAGATCTAATGGACAGTAGGGTGACCATAGTTAATACAGCATCATACGTTTGAAAGTTGGTGAGAGAGAAAATCCAATATTCTCACCACAAAAAATGGTGATTATATGACCTGATTGAAGGTGTTAGCTAATGCTAACAGTGATCACTTTGCAATATACAAGTGTATATTATACACTGTATACAATGTAAATCCACACATTATGTACCTTAAACTTATATAATGTTATGTCAATTATATTTCAATAAAGCTGTATAAATAAATAAATAAAGGACAAAAAATTTCAGCCAAGTAACTATTACATTTGGATTTGGTATATTTTAATCTGTCTGTGTGCAATTTGTGGATGACAAGTAGAAAAATTATGTTTTTTCATTAAAAAATTTTATTGGAGTATAGTTGCTTTACAATGTTATGTTAGTTTCTGCTGTACAGTAAAGTGAATCAGTTTTATGTATATATATACATATATATATATATATGTGCTGCTTCAGTCGTGTCCGACTCTGTGTGACCCCATAGACGGCAGCCCACCAGGCTCTTCTGTCCCTAGGATTCTCCAGGCAAAAATACTGGGGTGGGTTGCCATTTCCTTCTCCAGATATATACCACATCTTCATCCATTTCCCTATTGATGGCCATTTAGGTTGCTTCCATGTCCTGGCTATTGTAAACAGCACTTTAGTGAAGATTGGGGTGCATGTATTTTCTGGAATCATGGTTTTTCCTGTATAAATAGTGGCAGAAAAATAATACATTCTATATTCAATAGTAGATAACTAAATAAAAATAGGTTTTGTGGTAACTGTACTAACTCAAAACTTTTTATGCGATAACAATTATCCTAAGAGCTTATCTGGTATCCGAACCATTTTATTCCAGGTGTAGTCCACAAGGCAGCCACTTTTCATAATCACTGGGAGCTTGCTAGAAATGCAGAATCACTAGCTCTGGGAAAACTTGCAAAATCAGAATAAGCATCAGGCAAAATCTCCAGATTAGTCATAGATAGCAAAGTTTGAGAAACACTGTGTGTTAGTTCTCAGAAGCATTTAAAATCTTTAGACCTTCTTAACCAAATCCCATTTTACTGACAGAGGTATGGTTATTCTGAAATTGAATGGCTAACATCCCAACAATGTACAACAACATTAACAGGAACCACTAATTGTTGCTGCTGCTGCTGCTGCTAAGTTGCTTCAGTCCTGTCTGACTCTGTGCGACCCCATAGATGGCAGCCCACCATCCCTGGGATTCTCCAGGCAAGAACACTGGAGTGGGTTGCCATTTCCTTCTCCAGTGCATGAAAGTGAAAAGTGAAAGTGAAGTCACTCAGTCATATCTGACTCTTAGTGACCCCATGGACTGGAGCCCACCAGGCTCCTCCATCCACGGGATTTTCCAGGCAAGAGTACTGGAGAGGGGTGCCATTGCCTTCTCTGACTTATTGTTACCAGTTACTATATACAGGGCACTCTATGGTGGCACTAGCAGTAAAGAACCCATCTGCCAATGCTGGAGACATAAGAGACATGGGTTCAATCTCTGGGTTGGGAAGATCCCCTGGAGGAAGGCATAGCAACCCACTCCAGTATTCTTGCCTGGAGAATCCCATGAACAGAGGAACCTGGCAGGCTACAGTCCATGGGGTCACAAAGAGTTGGACACAACTGAAGCAACTTAGCATGTAAACACATGTTCGGACAAAATACACACTTCACATACATTATTTTCACAAAAATCTAAAGAACTAGGTATTATTGTTCTTTCCATTTATTAAGGATTGCGATTCAAGTGTGTTAAAGTCTCACAGCTGATAAATGGCAAAACTAAAATTTAAATTCAGATCTGGTTAAAATATTCAGTTATTTCATTATTCTCCATGGGCTTTGCAAAGATTATATTAATAATTTTGATGGTATGGTAGAGTATTTATTATACTTTCAAAAAATAATTTAAAGGGAGACTTAAGTAACCTCTAATTTAAAGTTACAGTCACTGCAGAACATACAACAATAAAAAAGTGAAAAAAGTTAGATCATAAGATACGTCAGTCAATCACATATTATATTTTACTTAAAATGCACACACACATGGTTTTAGTTTGCATAGTAATTTGATCAGTAAGTGCATTCAGAAACCTTGCAGTCAAAATTTTCAGGCCTTGAAACATGGCCAAGAGAAACATTTTGTTCAAGTTTCNTTTCCTTCTCCAGATATATACCACATCTTCATCCATTTCCCTATTGATGCCCATTTAGGTTGCTTCCATGTCCTGGCTATTGTAAACAGCAATTTAGTGAAGATTGGGGTGCATGTATTTTCTGGAATCATGGTTTTTCCTGTATAAATAGTGGCAGAAAAATAATACATTCTATATTCAATAGTAGATAAGTAAATAAAAATAGGTTTTGTGGTAACTGTACTAACTTGAAACTTTTTTATGCAATAACAATTATCCTAAGAGCTTATCTGGTATCCGAACCATTTTATTCCAGGTGTAGTCCACAAGGCAGCCACTTTTCATAATCACTGGGAGCTTGCTAGAAATGCAGAATCACTAGCTCTGGGAAAACCTGCAAAATCAGAATAAGCATCAGGCAAAATCTCCAGATTAGTCATAGATAGCAAAGTTTGAGAAACACTGTGTGTTAGTTCTCAGAAGCATTTAAAATCTTTAGACCTTCTTAACCAAATCCCATTTTACTGACAGAGGTATGGTTATTCTGAAATTGAATGGCTCACATCCCAACAATGTACAACAACATTAACAGGAACCACTAATTGTTGCTGCTGCTGCTGCTGCTAAGTTGCTTCAGTCCTGTCTGACTCTGTGCGACCCCATAGATGGCAGCCCACCATCCCTGGGATTCTCCAGGCAAGAACACTGGAGTGGGTTGCCATTTCCTTCTCCAGTGCATGAAAGTGAAAAGTGAAAGTGAAGTCACTCAGTCATATCTGACTCTTAGTGACCCCATGGACTGGAGCCCACCAGGCTCCTCCATCCACGGGATTTTCCAGGCAAGAGTACTGGAGAGGGGTGCCATTGCCTTCTCTGACTTATTGTTACCAGTTACTATATACAGGGCACTCTATGGTGGCACTAGCAGTAAAGAACCCATCTGCCAATGCTGGAGACATAAGAGACATGGGTTCAATCTCTGGGTTGGGAAGATCCCCTGGAGGAAGGCATAGCAACCCACTCCAGTATTCTTGCCTGGAGAATCCCATGAACAGAGGAACCTGGCAGGCTACAGTCCATGGGGTCACAAAGAGTTGGACACAACTGAAGCAACTTAGCATGTAAACACATGTTCGGACAAAATACACACTTCACATACATTATTTTCACAAAAATCTAAAGAACTAGGTATTATTGTTCTTTCCATTTATTAAGGATTGCGATTCAAGTGTGTTAAAGTCTCACAGCTGATAAATGGCAAAACTAAAATTTAAATTCAGATCTGGTTAAAATATTCAGTTATTTCATTATTCTCCATGGGCTTTGCAAAGATTATATTAATAATTTTGATGGTATGGTAGAGTATTTATTATACTTTCAAAAAATAATTTAAAGGGAGACTTAAGTAACCTCTAATTTAAAGTTACAGTCACTGCAGAACATACAACAATAAAAAAGTGAAAAAAGTTAGATCATAAGATACGTCAGTCAATCACATATTATATTTTACTTAAAATGCACACACACATGGTTTTAGTTTGCATAGTAATTTGATCAGTAAGTGCATTCAGAAACCTTGCAGTCAAAATTTTCAGGCCTTGAAACATGGCCAAGAGAAACATTTTGTTCAAGTTTCAATTAAGCATTAATAAAAAAAATAGGTTTATACAAAAGCAAGGGTAGAACTTTTCAATATATTGAAAGTGTGCAAAAATATATAAGTGAAAGTTCACTCAGTCATGTCCAACTTTTTGTGACCCTATGGACTATACAGTCCAGAATACTGGAGTGGGTAGCTGTTCCCTTCTCCAGGGGGTTGAACTCAGATCTCCCACTTTGCAGGTGGATTCTTTGCCAGCTGAGCCACAATGGAAGTCCAAGAATATTGGAGTGGGTAGCCTATCCCTTCTCCAGTGGATCTTTCTGACCCAGGAATTGAACCAGGGTCTCCTGAATTTCAAGCAGATTCTTTACTGGCTGAGCCACCAGGGAAGCACAAAAGTATATAAACTAGCTTCTAAATGGATCTTGTCTTTCCTGAAAAAACTGCCAAAGTAGAAAATCAGTCTGGGATGGAAAAAATCTTTATCGTTTATCGCAAGAAAATACCATTTAACTTATTTCCTTACTCTGAAGACTGATTAAACTTCAGGTGGAATTCAATTACAAAATGCATATTATCAACAACACATACAAGGCACATCTCTCTCAATCACAAAGTTTTTCCCCACTGATCTCTATTAGCTTGTACCTTGCACTTTTGACTTGAACTGAAACAATTTTTGTTAGAAACAACTGTTGCTCTGGGTAGGTAAAAATCAGTCTTATTGCTACAACAAGAAGCAATAGAAGGTTACCTACTGACCACAGAAGCTAGGTATTTTCAGCATGGTTGGACTTATCTGGGTATGCATATGTCCAGTCATGCTGAAAATATTAGTACTGAGGACTATACCAAGGTGAACATGAATTAATTAATTTCCTATTCGGTTTCTGAAGCCCATCCTAGACTGTGCTTCTCTGGTTCATGGTGCCTATTGAAGAGCTGATTCAATTTGGCATTCATGTGCAATCATCCACTACATACTTCTAGTTCTGTGTTTGGCTGAGAGGACAGCTAATTTAAAACTGAATAATAAGAAAAGTGTAAAAATAATAAGTAGATCTGATAAGAAAGGTTTTTTCAAAAGGGACCAAATGAGTGACAATTCCCATTGAGTGGCAAAAACATTACTTACCTAAGTTTGAAGTGCAAGTGAAAGTCGCTCAGTCGTGTCCAACTGTTTGCAACCCCATGGACTCCATGGTATTCTCCAGGCCAGAATACTGGAGTGGGTTGCCATGCCCTCCTCCAAGGGATCTTCCCAACCCAGGGATCAAACCCAGGTCTTCTGCATTGCAGACAGATTCTTTCCCAACTGAGCTATGAGAATATTGGAGTGGGTAGCCTTTCCCTTCTCCAAAGGATCTTCCCAACCCTAGGATCGAACCCAGGTCTCCCACACTGCAGGGAGATTCTTTACCATCTGAGCCACAAGGGAAGCCCTACTCAAAAAGCTGTCAAAATTTCATCCAATATTAACACTCTAACACAAATACATCCGAGAAATTCCTCATTTTCCATTACAAAGGAGGGTGAAATCAGTGACTATCTGACATGGGTATACTGGGGAAATAGAATTAAACAAAATCTTCTCCCAACCCACAAAGGTAGTGGAGAAACAAAGCGTTTACTATCAGAGAAGCATTATACAGAATGTGATGTTCTTCACAGGCAATACACTAAGAGATTGCAAGAACAGAGAGGAATCTCACTCTTTTTATAGCCAAGCAGATACAGCCCATCACTTACATGTTCTCTAGGTAAAAAGTAATTAACTAGTTTTCAAGTAAGAGGACTTCAGTGTACCATTGATCACACACAGTTTATCCTAATTTTACCTGATAATTGAGGTGTCTGTCTGCATTAGTGTATTGGTTTTATAACTCACATATTTATGACACAGTTTTGCAGCTTGGAGCAAGGGGCCCACTAATGTTAGGTTCCTACAGTCTCCAGAAATGGAGAGATAGGGGTGCTACATCCCTTGATGTTTCCATTTCAAAGAAAAGATCTCCAGGTCTTTCAGAGAGATAGTTTATACAGCTAATGAGAAATCTATTTAGTCTTCAAAAGAATTTGTATGCATTTCAGAGAAAGGAGAATATATGAACAGATTTTCTAGTGCACTTCTAAAGTAAATGGTTGGGACTTCCCTGGTTGTCCAGTGGTTAAGACTTCACCTTCCAGTGCAGGGGTGTGGGTTTGATCCCTGATCAGAGAGCTAAGATCCCACATGCCTCATGGCCCAAAACCCAGAACTAAACAACAGAAACAATGTTGCAACAAATTCAATGACTTTCAAAATGGATCACATTCAAATAAGGGAAATTGAAGAAAAATGTTTTAAAAAAAAATGCTCTGAGAAAAAGGAGGGGCAAGTCTCCACCCTCATTTTCAACGGGGAGAATTAAGCCTCTTATCTTTCATTTGTATTTGTCCTTAGAGGCAGCATAACATACCCAGAGAGTCTACTTTTTCCACAAGCTCAAAGGAATCGTAAGAACACCTGATTAGGACATGAAAGGACTCTGTGAAGTCCCAGGGAAGCTTTGGCTTTGAAACTTGGATCAAACCACTTAAATTTTCTGGACCTCAGTTTCCTCATCCATAAAGTGATGATATGAATGCTTACCTCACAGAATTGTTACAGAGATTATATGAAGGATAAAAGATCAAATGCATCTGAAGTTCTTCCTAAACCATAAAGCCCTCCTGGCCCAATCAGCAGTTGCCCTTTACCTCGTGCTTTCAGTGAGGCGAAGATGACTAGGAAGGCTTCCTTGCAAAGAACACTGATTATTTCCTGTTTGCAAAATCCCACTACCAGGGACTGATTCTCTCTCCAAAATGCAGATGCTCTCAGACAACCAACACATTAGCATCATGTCCAAGTCAGTGAGAACATGTTTGCCCTCTGTAGGCTCCAGAGAGCAGCTATGCTGGAGAGCAGGGTGGAGGTCAAAGCCACAGCGGGCTGCTGGAGCCTCTAGTGGGAGAAAGGTAGGAGGAGCTGTGCCCAAAACAGCTCTGCCCCGAGGTCATGGAGAAAAGGCACGATGGAAGTTCTTAACTCCCAATCATTCTGGCAGGAGATTACTTCTTTTTAGAAGAATGGGACATTCATTTCAAAACATTCTCAATGTGCAAATTTTCTCTATCCAAATCACCAAGTGTTCTATTTCCATTATTTCTAAATTTTGAAATCGGAGTTCATTAAGGAGGGGAACACTTATGATAGACATCATGTAGGAAAGCGGAACCAGAAGATTATCCCGTCCTCAAGAAGGGCTAGTGGTACTGTTTTAATAGGATCAGAAAGAACACTGTTTTCACAGACACATGGCTTGATAAGGGTCTGTTTCCAAAAAAGAAACTCTGCACATCCCAACCTGAGTTTCCTAAAATCCTGACTATACCTCATAAAAGGATAGCCCAGCCTGAAACTGCGTATCTCAAGATAGAAGGTAAATTTAGAGTGAGGAGGTTCTGGCGTTGAGCTCTGTTCCAAAACACACTAGGAAGATTGCCAACGCCTAGTGGGAAACTTTCTGTCATAAGGAAACAGAGGCTACTACTGAATAACATCATAATCCAATTTCTGCAGGTTTTATTGCATGGGGGACTGTCAGAATCAGACTCTGCTAACATGAGTCTCCGGGTCATTTTGCCTAACATGGAGCTTGTTACACACACACACACACACACACACACACACACGAGCTCCCATATGCTAATTCCTACGGTGGAGAAGAGAAAACTGTAAATGGCTGTGGTTGGAAAGAGATGCATTTGAGTTTAAGAATAACAAGTCACTAATAGCTGACATTTGTAGACCCCCAAGGAATCAGGCATTAGTCAATGGGTTTAGCATCTATTAATTCATTCAATCCTTACAGCATTCCTAGGAGGCGGGTACTATTATAACTTCATGGTAAAGAGGAGGAAACTGAGAAAGCTCAAGTACATTTCTAAAGACATACAACCAGTAGAGGTAGAATTGGGATTCAAATTCAGACCATCTGGCTCCAGAATCCTGTGTTCTCACTACTCAGATATTTCTTTTCAAGGGCCTTAAAGCAGAACTTTTGTTACAAATATAGCACTTACATTCCAATTTGTTCCTTCATTTTCTGCCCTAGGTTGCTCAGAGCATAAACTTTTTCTGCTCTACAATATTTAAAGATCTGTTTTTCCCCAGTTCACAGTAGGGGAGCCTGTTTGCACAGGTAGAAATATTTGTGCAATCAGTAAGTTACTTTATCTGCAAGTAGAATACAAGATGAATTTTATTTTTTTGTTACCAAATTAAAGTTCATAAATTACCATTTGATAGCTTTTGTAACTTTGTCTTAATGTGCTTTGGATATGGCCAAAATACCACCACATTGACTTAAATAAACTAATTAGATTAACTAATTGTTCAGGAGGTTATTTTTTAACTTTCATATTGTTGTCCTTCTTCAGTTGTTAAGTCTTATCTGAATCTTTGCGACCCCATGAACTGCAGCACGCCAGGTTTCCCTGTCCTTCACTATCTCACAGAGTTTGCTCAAACCCATGTCCATTGTATTGGTGATGCCATCCAACCATCTCATTCTCTGTCTTCCCCTTCTTCTCCTGCCCTTAGTCTTTCCCAGCATCAGAGTCTTTTCCAGTGAGTCAGCTCTTTGCATCAGGTAGCCAAAGGATTGAAGCTTCAGCTTCAGCATCAGTCCTTCCAAAGAATATTCATGGTTGATTTATTTTAGGATTGACTGGTTTGATCTCCTTGCTGTCCAACAGACTCTCAAGAAACTTCTCTAGCACCATAATTTGAAAGCATCAATCCTTCACCGCTCAGCCTTCTTTATGGTCCAACTTTTACTTTTGCACGTGACCACTGGAAAAACCATATCTTCGACTACATAAACCTTTGTTGGCAAAGTGGTCTCTGTTTTTTAAAATGCTCTCTAGAAGCAAAATAAACTAAAAAAATAAAAATTTAAACTCAAAAAAATAAAATAAAATAAAATGCTCTCTAGGTTGGTCATAGGGTTTCTTCCAAGGAGCAAGTGTCTTTTAATTTCATGGTTGCAGTCACCATCTGAAGTGATTTTGGAGCCCAAGAAAATAAAGTCTGTCTCTGCTTCCACTTTCCCCCTTTCTATTTGCTAGTAAGTGTTGGGACTGGATGCTGTGAGTTTAATCTTCTGAATGTTGAGTTTCAACCCAGTTTTTTCACTCTCCTCTTTCACTTTCATCAAGAGGTGCTATAGTTCCTCTTAACTTTCTGCCTCATGTCTGAGGTTTTTGATATTTCTCCTAGCAATCTTGATTCCAGCTTGTGATTCATCCAGGCTGGCATTTCGCATGATGTACTCTGCATGTAAGTTAAATAAGCAGGGTGACAATATATACAGCCTTGACATACTCCTTTCCCAAATTTGAACCAGATTGTTGTTCCATGTCTGGTTCTAACTGTCGCTTCTTGACCTGCAAACAGGTTTCTCAAGAGGTAGGTCAGGTGATCGGGTATTTCCATCTCTTTAAGAATTTTCCAGTTTGTTGTGATCCACAGTCAAAGGCTTTAGCATAGTCAATGAAGCAGCTGTTTTTTTT
>SJYA01000674.1:15927-28692 GCA_006410615.1 Neotragus moschatus | reverse complement strand
TGCCTGGAGAATCCCAGGGACGAGGGAGCCTGGTGGGCTGCCGTCTATGGGGTTGCACAGAGTCAGACAGTACTGAAGCGACTTAGCAGCAGCAGCATTCTGCAAGTAAGTTCATTTGTATTTCTGGTAAAATAGGTTCTTTATCTTTTTTATGGCATGCTGTGATTTCCTTCATGGCATTTATCTCAATTTGTATTGGGTGTGTTTGTTAGTTTTTAAAGAACATGTTATGGAAAATTAGAAGAGACTGGAGTTTTCATAACTCCCTGTGATGCCCTCCTTGAGAGCCTATGTGTTTCATCTGTCTTCGTTCCTCCCAATTATTTTGAAACAAACCCTAAACATCATTGTATATCTTTTCTTTGAAAGATAAGAACCTTGTTTTAAGATAAGCACCTAATCACAATACCATTATCAAAAGTAAATGTTTTAGCAATTTTTAAAATCATCAAATATATAGTCAGTGTTAAAGTTAGCTTTGTTGGAATCAAGATAACTTTGCAGTTCATTGGAGTTAGTTGATCTCTCTCTTTTTTTTACGTTGTGGGCTTTTCCCTACCTTTTTTTTCTTGAAATTTATTTGTTGAAGAGACAGGTTCCTTTCCCTATAGTTTCCTATAGTCTAGGTTTTTCTCACTGTATCCCAATAAGAAATGGTGTTCTTTATTTAATAACGTATTCCTTTGTCTCCTTAAAATAAGGGATTAGATTATACTTGGTTGCATTCAGAGTGAATTGATTCCATTGAGATGCATGAGCGCTCCCATCAGGAGGTATTTAATATCTGGTAGCCTTTTTTTGTGATTTCAGCAGCTGTTAATGGTGATATTCACATTTTGTCATTCCCCCTTCATTTTTCACACAATGCATCTCTACAGAGAAATTTCACATATCAACTATCTGATCACACTGAGGTATAGTGTGTATGGCACGCTGCGGTCAGTCCATGGAGTCGCAAAGAGTCAAAGCAACTTAGCAACTAAACAGTGACAAGACTTAGTGTATAGGAAGGTGTGTAAAGGGAAGTAAGTGCTTGACATATTCTCTTTTAACAGTTTTTAAACTAGTGAGTGGGATCCATAGTACTCTGCAAATGTAATTTGTGAGTTTCGTTGAAAGTCTCTTTATAGGGGACTTCCCTGGTGGTCTGGTGGTTAAGACTGCACCTTCCAATGTAGGGAGTGCAGGTTTGATCCCTTGCTAGGGAGGGAAGATCCTACATTTTCTCATGGCCAAAAAACTGGAACATAAGCAGCCGAAGCGGTAGTGTAACAAATTCAATAAAGACTTTAAAAATGGTCCACATCAGAAGCTGCCGTATAGCATAGTGAGCTCAGCCCAGTGCTCGGTGATGGTGAGTTCGGGGTGGGTTCGGGGGATTGGGGATAGGGGTTGGGAGGGAGGTTCAAAAGGCAAGGATATATGTATACTTATGGTGATTACCTTGTTGTATGGCAGAAAGTAACACAACATTCTAAAGCAATTATCTTCCAGTGAAAAATAAATTGAAAAAAAGTAAAAGAAACTTAAAAATGATCCACATCAAAAAAAAAACTTAAAAAGATAGAATTTATAAGTAAATAATATCTCCTTGTAAACTTACTGATTTAAACATATTTACTACCTTTCAATCACAGGTATTCGTTTAGTGATGCTTAAGTGGTCCCATTTTTGACAAGCGAGCCTCTCCTGCCCCCGCTTTGATTAAGCTGTTTTTGTAGATACATTAGCTGTTTCGTAGCTGTATCTCCTTGGTGAGCCGTAAGTGCAGGGACCGTGTCTGGGTTGTTTATTCTTTATCCCCAGCACAGATTGACAGTCTCTCAATGAGTATTTGTTGAATAGGAGGCAGGGTAGTAAAACTTCATTACGTGGAGCGCTGTCTTGAGGAAGAGCGTTTCGTCTAGTCTCTGTGGACTCAGAACTTGAATGAGAGACTGGAAGTTGCAGGAGGCCAGTTTTGGCTGAACATAAAGAGAGACTAAAAAATGTGGGTATTTTAGGGGATGTGAGTTCCACCAAAGTCTTCTGAGGGCCTGCTTTGTTCCTGGGAGTGACAGACAATCAACCCAGTAAGAATCTTTTCATTTTGAGTGATCACTGAGTTTACTTCTCTTTGGTTTTTTAAATTGAAATACAGTTGATTTACAGTGTTGTGCCAATCTCTGCTGTACAGCAAACTGACTCATTTCTCAGTTACGTTATACACATATATACATTCTTTGTTGTGTTTTTTCCATTGTGTTTATCACAGGATAGTGAATATAGTTCCCTGTACTATACAGCGGACCTTGTTTATCCATCCTAAATGTAACAGTTTGCATCTGCCAACTCCAGATTCCCAGTCCAGACCCTCCCTCCACTGAGGTTACTTTTTAAAGTTCTAAGATTCTCAAATCCTTTACTGACAGATTTTATTTTAGGAAAAATGCAAGTTTTAAGTTATTGAAATATAGTTATTTTCTTTTCTCCCATGAATGATATATGTTCCTCTAATTTTATGTTTCAAAGTATTATGAGTTTGTACATTTAAAGAAGTACCGTTATCAATATTTTATTAAACATACAATCTCATAATAATTGTTGATTGAGCACACCCTTTTTCTCATTGCATTAAATTATTAGACTTTTTGCATTGTTAATCACATCTTAATAAATAACCATTATGCCATTCTTTTATAAATCATTTTTTTTTAAAGAAATCAATTTAACAGAAATACTATTAGTCTTCTTCCTGTTCTTTCTGTATTGTTTTGGTAAAGACTAGGGTGAGGTGTGATTAGTGACAACTTACCTTGACATTCTAAATTTACTTTTCCAGAACAAATAATGTACTTTTAGAATATTTCTGAATATCAAAGGTTAAATAGTACTGAGATGTTTTCTCTTTTATATCTGAATGAAAATTGAATTTAGGTGGAGACAGCAAGCCCACGAATATTTAGTTGGTTTTAATTGTTGACGTGTGTATGTGATACAGCATTCCAACCAGTGTCTTAAGAGAAAACAAATGAAAGAAACACCGATGGTAAAACCTTTAAGATATTTTTAATGACTTTGGCAAAAATGTGTAAGTTCAGTTCAGAATGTTGCCCTTGATGTGCTCAGCCTTGCCGTTGTCGCTGTCTCAGCAGTGACTACATTTCCTTCTACTGCTTTAAACCAGTGCAGTAAGGAAACAAAAGCTGTGTGTCTCCATGTGCTCAGTATTATTTTCCATAGCAGTTTCTCTTGAGACAGAATCATAATGGAAGAGAGAGCCAGAATATATTAAATTTGCCAGAGTATATTAAATTTCTTTTAGGTGTACTGCCTTAATTTCCTTTATATCCTCTAGACATAATTTGTTCTAGGTGTTAGCACAGGCACACTGTTTTCAGAGATGACCTAGATAATGTTTGTTATTTTGTTTTATTGTACAAAGTTATCTTACGACTTTGCGGTAACTAATCTGATAGAAAACCTTTAGGCTTTCCTTTGAGAATTGTCCATTAGGAAATTCTCTTTGTGCATCGCCTTTTGAGCCTGGAAAATTGACCCTGAGTGGGAAAGTTTTCCTTTGTAGGGTTCATGAAATGTCAAATAGCACATGCGTGGAAAAATGAATAGGCCATTTTCCTTATTCAGAACTTCTCCATCTTGCTGCACCCACACAAGATAATTTTATTATTTACAGACTTATGGGCACACATATCTGTGGACAGAATTTCTGAGGTTGGCAGAGATTTAGATTTGTGGTTAGAACCAGTTTGAAATCACTCATCCTTGAACATGCAGCGAGCTTCACAGGGAGGCCAAGCTGGGAATGGCAGTTCTTGGAAGAATTAGAGACTGATAACTAGTCTCTGAAATTAAAACAGCTCCAAATTAAAACAGCTCCATGTATAGCTTAGAACAGCTAGACATGAACCAGGCAATTTCTCCAGCAGAAGGTTCTGTTGTAGTATTAACACAATTTAAAGCATTTTAAAAATGTTATTTACCTGGGTTAATGTCTCCGTTGCCAATCAACTCTTGATTGCCTTCTATTCATTAGCCTTTGATTTAATTAATAAGACTTGTTAAAGAGGAATCTTCAGTGTTTTCCTGTAAACAGCTCTAATTTATTGATTCAATTTGAATTTTGTAATTATTCTAAAGAACTTAAATCAATGTATGAAGTATGTGTTTTGCATATTTAATTAAACAGTTTAACCACACAAAGTAATTATTAGATATGCTCCAAAGGCTGAACATTAGAATATTTGTAATTGTTTTTTCAAAAGATACCTTTTCCTAAAGTTGAGCTAGTGACTTAATGTTTTTACTAGACTTTATGCTGAGGGATTCAGTAGTTGGTGAGTGTCTAGACGTGTAGAGAAAAATTAAGAAAACAGAGAGTCACAGTGACTCCTAGGTTAAAGAACAATTTGATGATCAATATGGTTCTTAATGGGAAGCCAATTAAGCAGTTGAAAAAGAGGGAGAAAGTGATTAGCGGTCTGAGTTCAGATTATTGAAGATAGTGAGGGGTTTGAAACAGGTCTGTTGGGTGAAAAAGGTTAATTAACAAAGCATTCTATAAATTCTAAAACCTTAAGGAAATGAAAATTGCATATATCTGCATGTATCATCAAAAACAAAGAGACTGCACCTTGAATTTGGAAAAAGAAAATATTTATTTATTTGTTTGGCTGATTCTCCAGCACGTGGGATCTTAGTTCCCCAACCAAGGATCGAACCCACGGCCCCTGCAATGGAAGTGTGGAGTCTTAACTGATGGACTGCCAGGGAAGTCCCAAAATAAATATTTAAACTCAAACATTGAGAGTTGTGCGATTGACAGGAACATGCCAAATAGATGACCAACAAGGACCTATTGTTAAAAGAATTAAATGTGAAAGAAGATATTGAAATCTTTTAAAAAATGTGATATTTCTGAAATCTTTGAAAGCAATAATTTTTATATTTTATTCTTGAATTATCTTGCAAATGTAAGGAAAGAAATGTTAGTATATTAACATTATTAATATTCATTCAATCAAATATTTTGAGAGTATTCTGTATGTCAGATGGTTTTAGACATTGGGCATGTAACAGTTAACAAAAGAGAAGAAAGTTTCTTTGCTCCTAAATCTAATAGTCTAGTCTAAATTTTAAGGAATTTTTAAATTTCACATAAAATCTCAGTGTCTTTAACTCCTGTGATTATCATAACTATAAGAAATTCATAGTTGGAGGTTTAACTCTGGAGCATTATGCTTCAGAGTCAGGATTCCATTAACCCGGATCTTGTTCTTTTAGGCAGTTTATCATAGCAAATATGTTCAAGGTTTATTTCACCTCAAAAATGATGCACCCAGTCTATGAGGTTGCTTAAAGGTGTTCCTTCTCTGGTTGCATTTAAAGTATCAAGGCTGGTTCAGTTAAAGGCTCATCGCCTTTCAGTGTATTACAGAGGAATCCTAGCTTCATGGTCTGAATCTGTTTGAAGCATATAACCTTCCAAAGCCATAAATTCCCTATATTCCAGAATTCAGTTCGCTTAAGCCAGCGATCTCAATGGAGATGGAAAAGCTTTGTGTGAAGAAGGTTGTGTGTGTGTGTATGTGTTATGGGTGATGGGAGACTATCTGTAAATGAGGGGAGAATTCCAAGCAGTTCTTGGCCTCAGTTCCCACCTCCTTAGGGAGCCAGTGATGAGCTCAGCTGGGCTGAGAAAATCTGTGCGGATGTCAATACTGACTGCATCCCAGCCTCAAGCCCGGCTGGAGGCCTCCCTCAGCCGTAAAGAGCAAAGTGGAGAGGGCAAGGTACAGTCAGTCTCCAGTTGAACCCCACATGAATCTTAATGTTTTTCTTGCACCTGAGTACCTAGAACATAATCAGGATTAGAAAGACATGAAGGTGACATACTCAGGAGAGGAGGGTGGCAGAGCAGAAAAGTGCCAGGCCTGTCCTTCCAGCTGAAACACAGGGGAGAATAAGCCAGCCCCCTACCCCAGAGAAGATGCACATTGCAGAGCCTTATAATCAGATGTCCTCTGATTACTGTAACCTATTTGAACAATCAATCCGGTGAGGGATGCCATTAGGATGGTTGGGCTGTGATAAATCCGTGACCTTTCAAATTCTCTGTCTGTGGCAGGATTTTTTTTTTTTTGCATCAAAAATAGACCAGTTGGATGCAGTTTACAAAAAAGAGACTTTCAGATTCTTTATTTCAGACTCAGGCACTGGATTCTTTGGGACGCAAGGGCTCTCTGTTGATTCCATAACCTCTAAAGACTTTTGGTTACAATTTAGACTACAGTGAGAACCGCTTTTCCTCCATCAACTTGGCCAAATCAGTGGTCGATAACCTAGGATCTATCAGTAAAGGGGAACCCAAGTTCCTATTTCTGTAGGTAGTAGAAATTGGTACAACCTGTGTGTAGGAGAATTTCTTAGTGTTCCACTAAAAAGCTTGATGGAGAAGGCAATGGCACCCCACTGCAGTACTCTTGACGGAGGAGCCTGGTAGGCTGCAGTCCATGGGGTTGCGAAGAGTCAGACACCACTGAGCAACTTCACTTTCACTTTTCACTTTCATGCATTGGAGAAGGAAATGGCAACCCACTCCAGTGTTCTTGCCTGGAGAATCCCAGGGACGGGGGAGCCTGGTGGGCTGCCGTCTATGGGGTTGCACAGAGTCGGACACGACTGATACGACTTAGCAGCAGCAGCAGCAGCAGCAGAGGACCGGGATTAAGTTAAACATACCACACTTAGACAAAGGAACACCCTGTGTCTTTTTAAAAACAAGAGACAATTTCTATGAGTTTATGAGGAAGTCACCCAAATACGTTGAGAGATAAAAATAATATACACTGTACCCTGTATGGCATATTACCATTTGTATATGTGTGTGTTAAGTCATATCAAGCTAAGTTACCTGAGTTAAGTGGTGACCTCAGAGGGTGGGAGCTGGCTATGGCAGGGAGATTTACTTTTCATCTCAGCTTTCTTGTAGCTTTTACATTTTTAATATGTGGTTATTTTACTTATTTTATTTAAATATATTAGTATGAAGTATGTTGGTAAGCCTAGTCAAGGTAGAAGTAGAATATTCAGCTGGAAGACCAATATAAATAATCATGTCTTTATTTTATTAACAGGATTGATTGTATAGAAAGTTACTTGCCTAGTGTAATCTTACTTTTAATTAGAGCTGATACACATTTAGAATGTGTTTAGAAGAACCATCTGTTTTGTATGGGTCTTGGGTAATTTTGTAATAGTAAAATAGTCTTAACTTTTATTGCGATGATATACTGGATTATAAAACATCATCAGACTAAATGCAACTTTAGGAGACTCTAGTTGAAGAAAATGGCAAAAAAGGGAGGAATGGGTGGTACTGATGAGAGAAAGAGAAAGAGGGGAGAAGAAAGAAGCCAGGGTCACTTTCTTGTCTTTGGGGACTGAATGACCTCACCTTAAGGCTGGAAATGAAGCTGTTGTTCAGTCACTCAGTCGTGTCCGACTCTTTCTGACCCCAAGGGCTGTGCCTGCCAGGCTCTTCTGTCCATGGAATTGCCTAGGTAAGAATACTGAAGTGGGTTGCCATTTCCTTCTCCAGGGGATCTTCCGACCTAACCTGTGGTCTCTGGCTTGGCAGGCAGATTCTTTACCACTAAGCCACCTGGGAAGCCCTAAAGACATTTGATCCTAAGAAACAAAGGAGCTACTGGAGAAACAAAGCGGGGGAGTGTTATTCTGAGTACTTGATTTTTAATTAATCTGAATAATTGATCAAACGCAGTTTTTTTTTTTGTTTTTTTTTAACCTAAGCATTAGTTTCATGTTGGAAGGAACATCGAGTGAATCACAGAAAACTTGAGTTAAATCTTGGACTATGCAAGTGTGAATATTTGAAGTGTGAATAGTTATGATGATGGTGATATAGGGTTCCCAGGCTTACTGAAGTTAATCTTGTTGTGGTGGCATAATTGAGTCACTGACATTTTTAGTGCAAATCCATAAAATACAAATTGTAATGAAGACGATTAGAACAGTGTGTACTAAGTCCCTTCAGTCGTTTCTGACTCTGCGACCCCATGGACTGTAGCCCGCCAGCCTCCTCTGTCCATGGGATTCTCCAGGCAAGAATACTGGATGGGTTGCCATGCCCTTCTCCAGGGGATCTTGCCAATCCAGTGTCTTTTATGTCTCCTGCATTGGCAAGTGGGTTGTTTACCACTAGCGCCACCTGGGAAGCCCAATTAGAACCGTAACAAGAACATACTTTCATGGATTTCCTTCTCTTTTTCTGTTTCTCCGTTTCTCCAGGGTGAATGGAAAGCTGGTCGCTCTGAAGGTGATCAGGCTGCAGGAAGAGGAAGGTACGCCTTTTACAGCTATCAGGGAAGGTAGGCATTTTCGCTTCTTATCCTTGCTTCTGTGTTTGTGTGATGCCCATAACTGTTTAAATATTATACATCTCTGAATATGCTGTTTCTAAATTATATGGTCATGTTTCTAACTGGAATGTGAAAACTGAAATTTAAAATCAGCACCTCTTACAATCGCATCAAGTCATGTTAAATAAAACTATCCTGCTGAGTATTCAGCTGTGGGGGGAGAAAGTCTGTGCTGATGGTGAGACTATCACTAGCTGGCTGAGGGATTTTATACTTCTGATTTTGTTTGCAGAGTTCTTAAGGCACGTGTTAATCTAAAGTTACGCTATGCTCATGACTTTTAAGGACACTTCTTAAAAATGGGGGGAAGTACTTGGGCCACCTCATGCGAAGAATTGACTCATTGGAAGAGACTTTGATGCTGGGTGGGATTAGGGGCAGGAGAAGAAGGGGACGGCTGAGGATGAGATGGCTGGATGGCATCACTGACTCAATTGGCGTGAGTCTGAGTGAACTCCGGGAGTTGGTGATGGACAGGGAGGCCTGGCGTGCTGCTATTCTTGGGGTCGCAGAGAGTCAGACACGACTGAGCGACTGAACTGAACTGAATGCTATCTTATTAGTCTTTTGTTCATCTTTCTTGATTTCTTTTTTCCTATTCTTTATTTTCTATTGGCTTTTCTTATTGATTTAGAGATGCTCTTTATGTGTCAACATTATGTTGTAATATTTTGTTCCACTGTCATTTTTCTGGAAAATATTCTTATTTCTTCAGATTGAAAAAATACTTATTTCTGGCTGCACTGGGTCTGTGCTGTGAGCTCGCTTGCTCTAGCTTGGGCCAGCAGGAGGGATTCTCTGTTTGCGGCGTGCAGGCTCAGCAGTTGTGGCCCACAGGCTCTGTTGCCTCATGGCATCTGGGAGCTTCAGGACCAGGGAACAAACCCACGTTCCTTGCATTGCAAGGTGGATTCTTAACCATTAGACCACCAGGGAAGTCCTAAAAAAGTCTTTTAAATAGTTATTTGTTGCATATAATTTTTTATAAAATAAAATTGCTCTATTTTTGCTTTATACCTTCCTGCATAGTTTTCTACTTCAAGGGAATAAATCACCTTTTATTAGTGGGATCTTTTCAGTTCACTTTCAGAATGTTTACTTCTACTGCGTGTTTTTAAAGTACAAATACACTTGAAATAAGACTTTGGTTTATTTTGGCTTTGCAGGAACCATGACTACTTGTCTGCTGATCCACAATAAGATAAATAATAATGATTTACTTCAATAGTATTATTAAGATGTTGATGAACTGGTCTGATTTGTTTCCCTGACCAGGGATGAACCTGGGTCACAGCAGGAAAAGCCCAGTATCCTCACCACTGGGCCACCAGGGAGCTCCAAAGAAGTCTACTTCCTGTTTTCACTTTCTCACCATTCATTCTCCTTTTCATCTCTTTTAAGTTTGGTTTCTGTCATTCCTGTTTGGCCGGAAATATTGGAAAGTTCATCAGTGAACTCCTTATTGTCACATTCAATAGACACCTGTCTTACTTTATCCAACCTTTTATCAGGTTGTATGTGGTTAAAACATTCTCTTCTATGAGATCAGATTTCCCAAGTAGGTAACTGTTTCTCTTTCTCTTGTGTTAGCTCCTTTTCTCAGTGTTACGGAGTTTTAAACAGGGAAAGGACCTTCTTTTCTCTAATCAGCACTCTTTCCCATGTGATTTTATTCATTTCATGAGTTAAATAGCAACCATAATGTGATGACCCGCACATAGCTCTCTTTAGCTAAGATCCTGTCTTTGTTTGCATTCTCACATATCTTTCTGTGTATGTGGCATTTCCTCTTGAATCCAGTAATATGTAAACATGATAATATATCACTGTCAGGTGAGATTTATTCCAGGAACAAAATACTTGTGTTCAGTCTGATGGAACTGGAAACCATGGGCTGAGATAAAGCAGTGGGTTCCCATTGACCTGTGAAGTTTAATCATGGTAGACTCTGAATGTTAGGAAGTACGAGAGTGCCAAAGAGTTGCTGGGCCATGAGAGAAGCAGGAGGGGAGTGATTCTGGGCAGCAGGCATGCTCCTTAGCATGTGGGGCATGTGTTGGAATTAACCAGCCTAACCTTGCTGATGTCTTCCTAGATTCAAGGTTAAGAGGAAGTTCCTAGTGTTATCAGAAGATCCAGTTTTGACAGTTGGTCTACCAATGGGAAACTCAAGAGAAGAAACAAGAAGTAGGGCCATGTTAAGGTTTTTGACGATCTGTCTGTTCATACTGGCTGGGTATGAGGTGCCTTTGGGCACCTGGTATACCTTTAGATAAGCTTAGAAGCTGGTCCTGAGCTCCGGTTGTGCTGTAGAATGATGGTACCATAGTTGGGACCTGTTTTGTGGCGTAGAGGGCCCCTGAAGACTTTTGAGCTGAGTTTATTAGGAGGATAAATCTGGTATTAGGATATAGATTAGAGAAGGAGGAAACTGGAAGTGGATAAATCAGTCATTCAAAGCAGTGTAGATTTGAAATTATGAGAACTCAGGTTTATTAGAAAGCAGGGACAAACAGTGATGTCGTAGAGGGAAAAAGGTCAGATCTAGGTGAATGATTGGTTATAGATGATTTGACAGGGAAATATCAGTGGTTTTGAGTTTGAATGAGTAAAAGAAAAAAAAAATGGTGCCAGAGAGAGAAACAGATTGCCTGGTCAGTTCAGTTCAGTCGCTTAGTCCTATCTGATTCTCCATGACCCCATGAACCATAGCACGCCAGGCTTCCCTGTCCATCCCCAACTTCTGGTGTCCACCCAAACCCATGTCTGTTGAATTAGCGATGCCATCCTCTGTCATCTCTTTCTCCTCCTGCCTTCGATCTTTCCTAACATCAGGGTCTTTTCCAATGAGTCAGCTCTGAACATCAGGTGGCCAAAGTATTGGAGTTGCAGCTTCAAAATTGGTCCTAAAATGAACACTCAGGACTGGTCTCCTTTAGGACCAACTGGTTGGATCTCCTTGCAGTCCAGGGGACCCTCAAGAGTCTTCTCCAACACCACAGTTCAAAAGCATCAATTCTTCGGCGCTCCGCTTTCTTTATAGTCCAACTTTGACATCCATACGTGACTGCTGGAAAAACCATAGCCTGAACTAGACGGACCTTTGTTGGCAAAGTAATATCTCTGCTTTTGAATATACTATCTAGGTTGGTCACAACTTTTCTTCCAAGGAGTAAGTGTCTTTTAATTTCATGGCTGCAGTCACCATCTGCAGTGATTTTGGAGCCCAGAAAAATAAACTCTGACACTGTTTCCACCTTTTCCCCATCTATTTGCTGTAAAGTGATGGGACCAGATGCCATGATCTTAGTTTTCTGAATATGGAGCTTTTAGCCAACTTTTTCACTCTCCCCTTTCATTTTCATCAAGAGGCTCTTTAATTCTTCTTCACTTTCTGCCATAAGGATGGTGTCATCTGCATATCTGAGGTGATTAATATTTCTCCTGGCAGTCTTGATTCCAGCCTGTGCTTCATCCAGCCCAGCATTTCTCATGATGTACTCTGCATGTAAGTTAAATAAGCAGAGTAACAATATACAGCCTTGACATACTCCTTTTCCTATTTGGAACCAGTCTGTTGTTCCACGTCCAGTTTTAACTATTGCTTCCTGTGCTACATACAGGTTTCTCAAGAGGCAGGTCAAGTGGTCTGGTATTCCCATCTCTTTCAGAATTTTCCACAGTTTATTGTGACCCACACAGTCAAAGGCTTTGGCATAGTCAATAAAGCAGAAATAGATGTTGTTCTGGAACTCTCTTGCTTTTTCCATGATCCAGAGGATGTTGGCAATTTGATCTCTGGTTCCTCTGCCTTTTCTAAAACCAGTTTGAACATAGGAAGTTCACGGTTCACGTATTGCTGAAGCCTGGCTTGGAGAATTTTGAGCATTACTTTACTAGCATGTGAGATGAGTATAGTTGTGAGGTAGTTTGAGCATTCTTTGGCATTACCTTTCTTTGGGATTGGAATGAAAAGTGACCTTTTCCAGTCCTGTGGCCACTGCTGAGTTTTCCAAATTTGCTGGCATATTGAGTGCAGCACTTTCACAGCATCATCTTTCAGGATTTGAAATAGGTCAACTGGAGTTCCATCACCTCCACTAGCTGTGTTCGTAGTGATGCTTTCTAAGGCCCACTTGACTTCACATTCCAGGATGTCTGACTCTAGGTGAGTGATCACACCATGGTGATTATCTTGGTCGTGAAGTTCTTTTTTGTACAGTTTGTCTGTGTATTCTTGCCACCTCTTCTTAATATCTTCTGCTTCTGTTAGGTCCATACCATTTCTGTCCTTTATCGAGCCCATCTTTGCATGAAATGTTCC
>SJYA01000674.1:0-15740 GCA_006410615.1 Neotragus moschatus | reverse complement strand
CATTTCTTTGCATTGATTGCTGAGGAAGGCTTTCTTATCTCTCCTTGCTATTCTTTGGAACTCTGCATTCAAATGGGTATATCTTTCCTTTTTTCCTTTGCTTTTCGCTTCCCTTCTTTTCACAGCTATTTGTAAGGCTTCTTCAGACAACCATTTTGCTTTGATGCATTTCTTTTCCATGGGGATGGTCTTGATTCTTGTCTCCTGTACAATGTCATGAACCTCCATCCTTAGTTCATCAGGTACTCTGTCTGTCAGATCTAGTCCCTTAAACATATTTCTCACTTGCACTGTATAGTCATAAGGGATTTGATTTATGTCATACCTGAATGGTTTAGTGGTTTTCTCCACTTTCTTCAATTTCAGTCTGAATTTGGTAATAAGGAGTTCATGACCTGAGCCACAGTCAGCTTCTGGTCTTGTTTTTGCTGACTGTATAAAGCTTCTCCATCTTTGGCCTCAAAGAATAATAATCTATCTGATTTTGGTGTTGGCCATCTGGTGCTGTCCATGTGTAGAGTCTTCTCTTGTGTTGTTGGAAGAGAGTGTTCGCTATGACCAGTGTGTTCTCTTGGCAGAACTCTATTAGCCTTTGTCCTGCTTCATTCTGTACTCCAAGGCCAAATTTGCCTGTTACTCCAGGTGTTTCTTGACTTCCTACTTTTGCATTCCAGTCCCCTATAATGAAAAGGACATCTTTTTTGGGTGTTAGTTCCAGAAGTTCTTGTAGATCTTCATAGAAATGTTTCACTTCAGCTTCTTCAGCGTTACTGATCAGGGCATAGACTTGGATTACTGTTATATTGAATGATTTGCCTTGGAAACGAACAGAGATCATTCTGTCATTTTTGAGATTGCATCCAAGTACTGCATTTTGAACTCTTTCGTTGACTATGATGGCTACTCCATTTCTTCTAAGGGATTCCTGCCCACAGTAGTAGATATAATGTTCACCTGAGTTAAATTCACCCATTCCAGTCCATCTTAGTTCAAAGAATGTCAATGTTCACTCTTGCCATCTCCTGTTTGACCACTTCCAATTTGCCTTGATTCATGGACCTAAAATTCCAAGTTCCTATGCAGTATTGTTCTTTACAGCATCAAACCTTGCTTCTATCACCAGTCACATCCACAACTGGGCATTATGTTTGCTTTGGCTCCATCCCTTCATTCTTTCTGGAGTTATTTCTCCACTGATCGCCAGTAGCATGTTGGGCACCTGTTGACCATGGGAGTTCATCTTTCAGTGTCCTATCTTTTTGCCTTTTCATGCTGTTCATGGGGTTCTCAAGGCAAGAATACTGAAGTGGTTTGCCAGTCTTTTCTCCAGTGGACAACATTCTGTCATTCTGTGATTGTATGGAGAATTGCTTTGAACACCTTTCAATTTGAAAAGGCAAATTATCCAATTTAACCTTCCTTCACATTAGCCCTTTGAAGGTTTTTTTGGGGAGGGACAGATATAGAATTAATATTGTTGGTACAATTCATATTATTAATATGGAATTAAGGCTTGGAGAGCTTCGATGACTTGTCCAAGGACTTGAATCTTGTACTTAGACTTTTAAAGATTTAAAACAGTGTCCATACTAACTTTGTGGAGTAGTTGATTGGGATTTTAGACATTGGGGTTTGAGTTCATGAGACAGCTATGTGAAAATCTCTCTCTGGGATGTGGATGTGTAACTCCTGAGAGTTCAACGTAACCAGTGTACATTAACATGGTCTTTTACAAGTTGAACAAGTGGTAAGATTTTTGTGGGAGAAAACTTTGAGTGAAAACAGAGTTAAGTTGCTGGGCAATGCAATGAGTTGGAAAGCCTCATGTTAGAGTCTGCAAAGCTGAGTTTTAATCCTGACTTTGTTTTCCATCACTGTGCTACTTTGCTAGGGCTGCCTTAACACAGACTGAGTGGCTGAAGCAACAGCAATGTATGGTCTCAAGGTTCCAGAGGCTAGAGTCTAAGGCCTAGGTGTCTGGGCGCTCCTCCTTCTGGTCCCGAGGGAATTGCTTGTTTCACGTCTTTCTAGGCTAATAGATGCCTGTCTTCTGCTTGTGTCTTCAAGTTAGCTTATCTCTGTACCTTTGTCCAAATGTCCTTTACTTACAAGGACACCAGTCATACTGGATAAGGTTCTACTCTGGTGACCTCACTTTAACTTAATTACCTCTGAAAAAAATTCCATTTCAAATACTGTCATAACCTGAGATGCTAGGGTGTTGGGACTTCCTATGCATTTTGGGGGACACAATTCAGTCCACAACATCACCTAATGGCTTTAGGCCTCAGTAACCCTGTGCGGAAGGGGCTTCCCCAGTGGCTCAGCGGTAAAGAATCTGCCTGCAATCCAGGAGACACAGAAGACTCAGTTCAATCCCTGGGTCGGGAAGATCTGCGGAAGGAGGAAATGGCAACCTACTTGAATATTCTTGTCTGGACAAAATCTTGTGGACAGAGGAGGCTGGTGGGCTGCAGTGCATGGGGTCGAAAAGAGTCGGATATGACTCAGAGACTAAGCATAAGGTAGAAACCTGTTATGCAGAACATGGGAATTGGTTTGTGCCATTTCTCAGCCACCACCTACCTCTGTATTGTGGCTTTGATTTCCCTGGAGTCCTTAAACTCAGAGTTCTGAATGCTCTGGAAATGAATGGTATAAGAATTGTAGAGCCATGTAGAAACTGATCACAGTGAGACCTTGTATTTTCCCTTTGAATAAAATATTTTAAGATTTTCCTAATAAAATCTGACTTCCAAGTGATTTTTAATGGAGATAAATGACCATATAAGAAAAAGAATTAAACTTTAGGCAGTTTTGGTCATTTGTTCCACTCTTGCCTTTTGTAAGTCTTATTTTTCTGGTATTTATGTGTGGACGCAAGAGCAATCACCATTGCTCGTTCCCTTTTGGTGTTACTAAGCCTAGAAATCGCCTGTATTTCCTGTGGTAGAACTTGGAATAGTCAGGACCAAGGTGGTAGATGCTGGGGTTATGTTCGTTTTTACATTGATGAGGGTTCTGTCATGGCTTGTTCAGCTGAGAGGAAGCACTTTGAGTTGGCCCCTTTTCTGCTGTTTTGGTCAATTTCCTCATTCACCAAATGTCAATAGCAGGAAGATTTCAAATGAGGAAAGCCCTGTGCATTGCAAAGCAGTTTTCAAGTGGCTGCTTGCCAGTTATAAGCTTACCTGGGAATTTAGATGTTAACGCATAATTTCCACCTAAAGTGGAAACACATGTAAGCAACCCTAATCTTACCTAGATTTATGTCCAAAGATGGACTTTGAATTTTATCTCATAGAGCTAGAGTGCTTAATGACTTTAATTCAGGTTCAGGTGCTTTGAAACTCATTCTGTCTTTGATGGGAGCTTAGAGAAGTTAAGTAGCTGTGCTGAGGCCAGCTTTTCTATTTTATTCTAAAATCCTTGTATGATACTGTCATGAGTTTTGATTGTACTGATAAAGCATCAGGAGTTACAAGAAAGGTTTGAAAGGAAGTAGCTGAAATGTCTTAGGATACGAGAAATGTAGCAGTTACAGAAAGGAAAAATAGTACGTTCAGTCTTGAGTTGTTACATGTGAAGTCTGACGTTCACATGGCAGTTGTTTATATGGTTTGCACGTTAGATAGTAGGTCGATTGCATGTAAATTGGAGACATTATTCAGCATTTCCTGAGTGATCTCATTTAATCTTTCACCATTGTGAGAGAAGTTGATATTACTGTCTTCATGTTAAGAAGCTTTTAAGAAGCTGGGATCTAAAGAGATTTTTGTCCAAAGTCACACAAATACTTTGTGACGGATAGGGAATTCAGCTTGGGTCTTCCTACCCAGTGTCCAAAACAGGGCCTGACACATGATAGCCGTTCCGTACATGGTGAATCAGTGAGTGACTGAATGAGTGCATAAGTCCCAAATCCTTGCTGATCCAAATTGTATGTCGAGTCTTTTAGGCTGCTAAGAAGAAAAGAGGTGAAGTTCCATATAGCCAAGTTGTGACGAAGACTGTGCAGCTACCTATGTATGTATCATGAGCAAGTTACTTAACACATTTTGTCTTCGATTTCTTCATCTTTGAAGTCGAAGAGTTGAACTGTCTGATCTTATGTTGAGGTGGTTTAGTCACTCAGTCGTGTCCAACTCCTTTGCGACCCCACGGACTGTAGCCCGCCAGGCTCCTCTGTCCATGGCATTTCCTAGGCAGGCATACTGGAGTGGGTTTCCATTTCCTTCTCCAGGGCGTCTTCCTGACCCAGAGATTGAACCTGCGTCTCCTGCTTTGGAAGGTGGATTCTTTGCCGCTGAGCCACCTGAGAAACCCCCATTGCATCATGATTAAAATACTGGTACCAGCGTGAAGCTTTTCCTGGACAAAGGTTCTATAACTGGATCATCAGTAATCTGCATCCACACATTCTGTAGTGTGATACACAGTATTGTGCTCAGAATATTTCTTTTAAACCTTCTAATAATAACCTTTCATGTCTGTCACTGAAAAAATTAACGTGAATTGCTTCAGAGCATTTGACAATTGACAGACAAAATTTTTTTTAATGGAAGATAAAAATCTATGAGTCTAGACTTTGACTCTAAGTAAGCTTATGTAAATTTCCAAAATTGTTATTCTTTGTAAGTCTGAGCAATTTGATGAGTGTCTGCCAATTGATATCAACAAAAAATTTGCAAGCTGTTAGATCATGTGACTTTAAAAACTATAAAAATCATGTCTTATCTTTTTCATGTCTTTCATTTTTAAGGATAAAGTTTTTTTTAATGAAACATCTGTTTCTTGTCTGCCTTAAATTTTTAAGAAGTTTTATATTATAGTTTGTCTTTTTTATTTGGAAATAATAGTTTTCAGCTTATATTTGGAAATATACATTTTATTGGATATATAAATAAACATACATTAAATTAAACATAAAATAAACATTTTATTGGAAATATAAATGGAGTTCTGATATATTTATATTGAAAACACATTTAGGAGAACTATATAACTGTTGCTAATTTGAAGGCATTTATAACTGGCTAAAAATTGTTATTTATTTATTTAAAGCCAGTTATAAATGTGTTCAAATTAGAAATAGTTACATAGTTATTTTAAATATGGACTTTTTTTGGTGCCTGCAAGGCTAAGAACCTTTAAAAAATATCATCTTGTTTAATTCCCAAAATATCTCTTGTGTTAAATATAAATATCAGTATTTCCATATTACTGATGAGGTCCAGCAAAAATAAGTTATACTCTGTTTTAGAGTTTACTAGGAAACAGCTAAGGCTTCCTTGGTAGCTCAGCTGGTAAAGAATCTACCTGCAATGCAGGAGACCCCAGTTCAATTCCTGGGTTGGGAGGATCCCCTGGAGAAGGGATAGGCTACCCACTCCAGTATTCTTGGGCTTCCTTTGTGGCTCAGCTGATAAAGAATCCGTCTGCAGTGTGGGAGACCTGGTTCAATCCCTGGGTTGGGAAGATCCCCTGGAGAAGGGAAAGGCTCCCCATTCCAGTATTCTGGCCTGGAGAATCTCATGGACTGTATAGTCCATGGTGTCGCAAACAGTCAGGCACGACTGAGCAACTTTCACACACAAAAAATGCATATATATGGAATCTAGAAAAATAGTACTGATGAACTCATTTACTGGAAAGAAATGCAGAGACAGACTTAGAGAACGGACTTGTGGCCACTNAGAATCTCATGGACTGTATAGTCCATGGTGTCGCAAACAGTCAGGCACGACTGAGCAACTTTCACACACAAAAAATGCATATATATGGAATCTAGAAAAATAGTACTGATGAACTCATTTACTGGAAAGAAATGCAGAGACAGACTTAGAGAACGGACTTGTGGCCACTGTGGGGGAGGAGAGGGTGGCATGAATGGAGAAAGCAGCACTGACGAATATACACTAGCGTGTGTAAAACAGATGGTTGGTGGGGAGCTGCTCTGTCTACAGGGAACCTGGCTTGGCCCTCTGTGAGGACCCAGAGAGGTAGGGTGGAAGGAGGGGAGGGCGGCTTCAAAGGGAAGAGTTGTGGGTAGTATGTATGGTGATGACGGCAGAAAGCAACACAACATTGTAAAGCAGTTTTCCTCTATTAAAAAAGGTTTTAAAAGAGCAAAAAATAGAAAGAAATGACGTCTTCTGCTTATACAGTTGACATCATCGATTCTGAAAGTTTCCTCATTCTGGGAAGGCAGAAGGCGAGTAGGAGCGGTCTCTGTGAGCTGAACCGATCTTCTCTAAGCACTCGGGAGAAGGAAAGAGAGGTCCCACAAGGCTGCACCAGAGAACTTTTGAAGCCATGTTTTGTTGCAGTGAGTTTTTGACAAATAGCATTCATCACAACACGCTGTTTGTTTGGTGAGATAAAATAACCCACTAGAAGTAAACAAATCATTGTATAACCTATGGAGCTGAGAAGCTGTCTGTAAATGGCAATTGACAGATTGTACTTTTATGACTACCCGGTGGAGAAGCAGTCAGAGAAGAAGCTGTATCTCACAGGAAGAAATGTTCCTCGCCCTTCCCGAGTCCTCCCAATCCCTGCTCAGCTCTGCTTGAACCATCTTTCAAGACCTTGTTAAAGTCCTATCTCTCTCCTGAGACCCTTTCGACTTTCACGGAAATAGTCTTTTTTCCTTTTTGGCTCCTTTGGCTTGCTCTGCTTCTGCTGTTGATGTTCTTTGTACCCTTATCTTTTAGCACGTACTGCATTGCACTTTATGATGTGGTCAGTTGTGCTCAGTTGTAAACGAACTGATAACTTTTGGGCCTTTATATCCTGAGGACTGTGGTATGAAGCCAGCATTGACTAGTCATGTCCCAGCTCTTTCTCTGCTGCCAGCAAAATGAAACTAATCAAGAATCCAGTTAGTGTTTGAAGTTTAAACAGTACTGAAAATGGCTGTAGTAGTTTTGGGATTAAGAGGAAAGCGATCTCTGGTGTGGACATGGAAGAGATGAGATTTGGGCTGAGCTTAAATCGTAGTGTCATGGCTTGGGCTGCTACAACAAAATCCAGAGACCAGCAGCTCATCAGCAGCAGAAATGTATGGCTCACATTTCCGGAGGCCAGAAGTCTGAGATCAGAGGGACAGGATGTTTGGAGTGAAGGTCCTCTTCCAGGTCAGAGACTTCTCATTGTGTCCTCATGTGGTGGAATTGGCTAGAGAGCCCTGGAGCAGCTCTTTTTAAAGAACATTAATCCTGATTCCCTGGCAGTCCTGTGGTGGGGACTCTGGGGTTCTACTGTAGGGGGCATGGGTTTGATCCCTGGTTGGGGAACTAAGATGCCACACAGCACACAGGGCAGGGCCCCTCCCCCCCAAAAAAGAGGACTTCTCTGGTGGTTCAGTGGCGAGAAATCCGCCTGCCAATGCGGGAGACACGGGTTCAATCCCTGATCTGAGAAGATTGCATATGCGCTCCAACTATTAAGCCTATGTTCTAGAGCTGGGGAGCTGTAACTACTACAACTACCGTGTCCTTGTGCTAAAAGAATCCTGTGTGCTCTAGAGTCCCTGCTCCACAGCCAGAGAGATGCATTCCACTGCAGTGAGATGCCTGCTCACCACACCAGAGAAAGCCTGAGCCCAGCAGCCCAGCACAGCCAAAAATAAATAAGTAAAATTATTTAAAAAATGAAATAACATTAATCTCATTCATGAGGGCAACACCTTTATGAGCTAATCACCTCCCAAAGGCCCCACCTACTACTATCATCACCTTTGGGAATTAGGATTACCATGTATGAACATGTGGGGAGTGGATGAGGCACAAACACACACTCAGACCATAGCTGATAAGTAGGATTCACATAAGGAGAAATGAAGAGAAAATAAAGAAAGCTGAGCACCAAAGAACTGATGCTTTTGAACTGTGGTATTGCAGAAGACTCCTGAGAGTTCCTTGGACTGCAAGGAGATCAAACCAGTCCATCCTGAAAGAAACCAGTCCTGAGTATTCAATGGAAAGACTGATTCGGAAGCTGAAACGCCAGTACTTTGGCCACCTGATGCGAAGAGCCAGCTCATGGGAAAAGACCCTGATGCTGAGAAAGATTGAAGGCAGGAGGAAAAGGGGATGGCAGAGGATGAGATGGTTGCATGGCGTCACTGACTCCTTGGACATGAGTTTGAGCAAGCTCCAAGAGTTGGTGATAGACAGGGAGGCCTGGCATGCCACAGTCCATGGGATTGCAGAGAATTAAACCCTACTGAGCACCTGACCTGAACTGAACCGGAGTAAAGCATGGCCGTTAGAGTAGTTACCTAAGATAGGAAGTGCCACTTTCTCCCCTTCACCTCAATCCCATCACCAGTTTACAGCCATTGAGGAAGTAACTCTTGGCGGTAGTGTGTGTGGGTTGTTCCTAAATGTTTTCTGATGAAAACTGTACCTGTTCTTGTGTTCCTTGATAGTCTACTAAAAAGATAATTTGTGTATTTTTCTGTGCAAAGGTTTTGTTTCTAGGACTTTTTTTGTAAATTGTTATTTTTTCATTTGTTTTGTTACTCTGGTATTTGTTACTGTGTGTTTCATGGTTGAGCCCAGATCATTAATGTGGCCAGAACATGTGGGATAATTGATGAGGAGAAAACCGAGAGACCCAGGGATCTGTAAGGGAATGCTATGGAACTTGAGAAAGGGAATCTAGAACAGTACACTGAAAAGGAAGAACATGCCCAGTTGAGGGGGATTGATAAGGAGCTAAGGACGATTTGAGTGTCTTGGGCAAGAATTGAATCTAAGGTTGATAGAAGCTACATTTATAGAAACTGGAAGTGAGAGGTGCGTGCAGACGTGCACAGTAGCTTCAGTCATGTCCAACCCTTTGCAATCCATGGACTGTANAAGGAGCTAAGGACGATTTGAGTGTCTTGGGCAAGAATTGAATCTAAGGTTGATAGAAGCTACATTTATAGAAACTGGAAGTGAGAGGTGCGTGCAGACGTGCACAGTAGCTTCAGTCATGTCCAACCCTTTGCAATCCATGGACTGTACCCCACCAGACTCTTCTGTCCATGGGATTATCCAGGCAAGAATACTAGAGTGTGTTGCCATGCCCTCCTTCAGGGGAATCTTCCTGATCCAGGGATTGAACCCTTGTTTCTTAAGTCTCTCGCATTGGCAGACAGGTTCTTTACTGCTAGTGCCACCTGAGAAGCCCCGGAAGCCAGAGGTAGCAGCAGTTTTATAGTCAGAGGGCTTAAACAGATGTTACATATGCTGAAGTTGAGGTGAGAGCCATTGATATGAGTTAGAAATCACCAAATCATAGGATTTTAGAGCTGAGAAGGTCTTTAGTGAGTCTGTCATCTGGTTCCTTCATTTTGCAAAAGAACAAGCCGAGTCCTGGAGAGTTCAGTGGACAGTTTATAACTACCAAGATCAGGACAGTTAGGCCGTGAGTGAAAGTCAGTTTGAGTCATTTTTGTAGAGAAGATGCTCAGAGGTCTTGGCAGTGAATCACTACTTAAAAATGCAGCTCTCACCACAGATTATAACTGATCTCGGTGGGAAGTGCCAAAAAGATACGTCATTTCAGTTTTTCTCTATTTCTCATTTTCTTCTGACATTTTGGAATGTGGTAGAAGCCTTCAGAAGACCGATCAAATAATTCTGATTTTGGTTCTTTAAAAAAGAAAATTAATCCCGTATGTGGAGAAGATGTACCAGTTTGTTATGGGAAAAGTTTAGAAGTAAAGAGTTCAAGGAAATTTTAGTATAGGACATTTGTATGTTTTGGACACATGCCATCCCAGTCAAGTCCCTGAGTCTACGGAGAAGAATTGATTTGATAATAGCACTTTTTAAAAGCACAGACAATTTGAATAGAGCCCAAGAAAAAGAATTAAAGGAAATAATAAGCATGCATTTGGCAGTGATACTGTCATCTGTGAGCTGATAGGTCTTCCTTCTGTCCTGAAGTTCAGGGCTAGGGTAGGCAGGCGCCCACAGCATGCTCAGTTTTAATGACAATGACTTGGTTTCACAAAACTACTTATGATTATAAAATCTTCTTGTTGAAAGACCAGGATTAATTTTTCTGCAGGGACATTTTTTTTTTTTTTCTTCAGAGATTTGAGGAAGTATGCATGACGAGCAGTGCATTGGTTGGGTTTATTTATTTAAGATGACCTGGGTAGTATTTTAAATATTCTACATGCATTATAGGCATTCAATAAGCAGTTATCTGTTTCATTGCTTTCTAAGTGCCTTTAAATATATTTTAAAAATTGTAAGCCTGTGGGAAACAGTTAAACATTTCCTTTTTTTTAAAAAATTATTTTTGGCTGCACTGGGTCTTCGTCCTGCATGCGGGGTTTCTCTAGTGGTGGTGCGTGGGCCTCTCATTGAGGGGCCTCTCTTGCTGCAGCCCATGTGCTCTGGAGCGCAGGCTTAGTAGTTGTGTCCCACGGGCTTAGCTGCCCCATGGTGTGTGGGATCTTATTTCCTGAACCGGGGACCGAACCTGCGTCCTCTGCATTGGCGGGTAGATTAACCACTGGACCACCGGGGAGGTCCCACAGTTAAACATTTCTACTTTCTCTTTGACTTGCAGGGTTGATTTGGCTCCAGAGGATGTCCTTCCCACTGCCTCTGTTATATTAATACATCCGGACTGTTATAGGTGGTTGATGGTGTTGTAGGGAACCAGTAACTCCCACCACGTACCCGTTCTAACCAGCAGATTGTAAACCCACAGAATTGACTACCCGATGAATTTGAATGCAGGTCCACCTGACTCTATAGCACAGCTATTAACACGAGAACGGCAGGTTCATAGAGATTAAGATTTAACCCCTCAGTGATTTGCACTTGATTGGCCCAGAGCCACAGATCAGCTCCCCAGTTCCTGTCCCAACTTGCCTTTCTTAGCCTAATAATACATGCAGTCTTCTCTGGTAGAATCACGAAAGTGTTAGAACAGAATTGAAACTTGCCTGGCAGGATTCACCCATAACCAATTAACTGTTGGAACATAGATTAACCAAATACTAGATATCTTGCTAATTTTAAGGTGATTAATATTGCAGAACTTATTGATAGTGCCCTTAGCGGAATAATTAGTGCAAAAGAAAATAGTTTTAAAAGCGGGATTTAGCTGCATCCGGGGAGCTAAAGCAAACTGAAAATGGAAAAACATGAAAACACAGCTGTCTACCGTACAATTTTGATTTCAGACACATACTTGAAAGTTTTCAGAATTAGGGATTGCTGGTAGCTTAGCTACTGCTTGAAAAGCCGGACTTCCAGATACTTCTTATATTTCCAGAAGAGTTTTACCTCAGTAGTAGATTATTGAAAATACTTGACTCACAAGCCTATGCTATTACCATTTAAGCTTTACCTAAACCATTGAAAGTCAAGTCATAAAAATATTCTGCACAAACAAGCCATCTTAAACTTGGTTCATTAAGATCGTCAACTTTGAATTTTGTCTAAGAGATAGAAAAATTACTGATGTGAAACACTGCAGTGTTTAACCAGAAGTTCCTGCCTTCTTTAAGTAAAAACTTCATCAACCTGTAATATTTTTAAAATTAACGAATTATTCATTTACTTTTGGCCATGCGAGGTCTTTGTGCTAGGTGCGGGCTTTCTCTAGCTGCAGCGCGTGGGCCCTAACTCCAGATGCGGAGCCAGGGCTGCTCATTGCTGTGGCTTCCCGTGTCGTGGAGGATGGGCTTTAGGCACGTGGGCCTCACTGTCTGCAGCATGGACTGCAGTTGCGCACTCAGGCTTACTGGTTGTGGCAGATGGGCTTAGTTGCCCCACAGCATGTGGAATCTTCCCAGACCAGGGATCGAACCGACGTACCCTGCATTGGCAGGTAGATTCTTAACCACTGGACTACCAGGAAACTCCTATGATGTTTGGGTAAAGAACAATCTTAAAACTTACAAAGAACAAGTGGCCATTTTGTGTGTGTGTATATGTGTGTGTGTATACATATAATTTATTACCCCAGTTCTTTATTTGCTGCTGTGTTATTATACATATTGCTGTATTTGGAGCAAAAAATATGACTGGAGAAATATATGGTTATGTTCTTTCGATGATTTGATAAACCCATGTTTTGCTTTTGGGTTTCATAAAGCATCTAGGCAAATCCTTAAGTATGGTGATAGATTACCTTGGTCTCTGAATGGAGTTGTTGTGGAAGCTTTATGTGTCATTGGAGGGCAGTACATGGCCTTTTATATTTCAGGGATGAAGTATAATGCAAAAGCTAATTTGAGATGACAGTCAAGAACTGAGATTTTCAAACCTGTGGACTTTTCTTAGGGAGGATGTTTGCTTTTGTTTGTTTATAAGGAAGTAACTGAAATGATTTGTTATGCATATATGGCCTAGGGGATATCTAGGAAGGTTTCAATGCTAATATTTCCTAGCCACAACCCTTTCTTTATATATGCACATTAATATACGCATTGGCACATTTCTCCACATTAAAAGCCCATTTTAGATATATCATGTTTAATAAGTGCAATTCGTATTTTCCATTTCCCTGATATGTGTGTGTGTGTGTGTGTGTGTTTTAGTTTCATAGACATAAACATTTGAGGAGCTGTCTTCCTTTTAATTGCTGTGGGCCCCCGGAGTTCCTGGTATCACTCTAAGCAATTTGTAGCCTTTCAGAAGAGCGAGAAGACATCTTTTAAAGCTTTTAAATGGTCATTTAAAATGCATATATTAATGTAGAAAACCAGTCTTTTGAGAAACTTCCATATTTTTGAGCAATCTTAACCTTCTTCTAGTTGGAAGAGGAAGATTTCTAATGCTGAACATTTGTCCTTTCCTTGGAGAAGGGATACAATGCCCTGCTCCCCGCCTCCTCCAACCCCAAACAATTTTTGTAAAAGAATAATTTAACCAGAAATCAAAATGTTAAGAGAGCACGCATGGCCATTCAAAACATAGGAATCAGTCTTTTACAGGATTTTTCAAATAAAAACTAGAATGTTTTCCCTTAAAGGTTACCAGTGACTTCCACTTAGCAAAAGCTCATGACCTTTTCAAATTCTTGGTCATCCGTAAATCCATTTTACTATTTGACACTGTTTGCTGCTGCCACTGAAGAACTGGATGTCTCTTACATTTCACTGGGCATGCTGTATGTTTATTTGCTAAAGCTGGCGTCTCGTAGAACCCTTTCCTTTCTGCAGAGACCTTCTCTTTTGGCTTCTTCCGGGCATCCTGCAAATCCACGGTGTTGGCTCTCCTCGCTCGCTTTCGGGAGATCAGGACCCTGTGGTACCAGCTGTCACTTCTCTCGGCTGACTCCCCAAACCGCAGCTCTAGCCTTGACTGTGTATGCGCCCGCCTTCAGATAACCTAGTATAACTCATTAAAGGTACTGTTGCTCTCTCCGATCCAACCCAACCCAACAGTTTTAGATGCATCGGGACCAGTGTGTTTCAGGCATAACATTATTTCCTTTGACGGAAAGACATCAGGTTATCTGTGCTGGGTCGTGTTATATTAGACTCCCCTCTTCCCTCGTAAGTAACCTGTCTCCACAGCAGGGCTTTCCTCACAATGGCGTCCCCTCTCATCCTCTTCCTTGTCATCTTCCTTGCTGTGTTCCTGTCCAGATATAAAGTCGTGAAGGTCCGGGAAGTGGTGTCCTCTCTGGGCCCCTCTGGTTCATGGGGCCATCATCCTTTCAGTTTCTTCCATTTTCTGCTGCCGGATTCAGCCTCCTGAAGCACAGTCTTTGGCTGGGTTCCCTGGAAACAGACTCAGAGGCCAGGTTACATGCGGGTTAATGGGAAGTGAAGGTGCTCTCACCTGCAAGGAAGTGAGAAGACAGGTTGAATGGAGAGAAAGTCACCTGCAGTGAATTTGTAGCTGACCCCACAGAGTGCTCACAAATGGAGGCAAAGGACCAGACCCTTCAATACCCTTCGCTCTACCAAGACGTCCCTGCTGTGGTTCATTTCAGGCTCTAACTCCCTCTCCTGTACGGCTCTGTTGGCTTTGCTGTTGTTCTGTTGCTTCTTAGTCATTCAGTCGTGTCTGACTCTTTGAGATCCCATGGACTATATCCCACCAGGCTCCTCTGTCCATGGGAGTTCTCCAGGCAAGAATACTGGAGTGGGTTGCCCTTCTCCAGGGGATCTTCCCAACCCAGGGATCGAACCAGGGTTTCCTGCATGGAGACAGATCCCACGGAGCCACCAGGGAAGCGTTCCGCTCTGTGACCTTGCTGCCTCCTCGTGTGCCTGGCTGTAAGCCAGTTACCCCTGCTGAGAGGAGGCAGGAACCCAGCGAGTCTGTTCCTGCAGCCAGGGGCTCCTCGTGATAAGGGATGCACAGCGGAGCAGCCTCTGAGAGATGAGTGTGTTGATGCTGAAGCGGGCTGTGAGCCCAGCCCCACGAAACTCTCTCCAGCCACACTGAGCATCGCTCCTTCCCGTGTCGGAACCTGCATCGCTTCCTTCCTGCCTGCTTCAGGGTCGGTGTCTCAGCCTGACTGTGAGGAGCCCTCCGTGATCTGGGCCCGCCGCATCTGTTACTGAGTTCAGTGTCCCACTGTCTTCCCTACCTGCCCTCCACTGCACCGAGGGTTGACCTCAGTGTCACCCAAGTGGTCAAGTCCGCTCTGTAGCCTCCTTGAGAACCCTGTCACCCCCATTCAGGGTGACTTGTGCTGTCCCCTTGCCTGCAGTGCCCCCTCCTCTAAGTCTGCCCCTTCACTCCCAGTGTCTTAGTCTTGCTTCTAGTTAGCACTGTACAATTCTGTAGTTTATTGTGTATTTTATCCTATTTCTTCAGTAGCTTGCGATAAGCTGTTCTCATTTTCAGTATTCTATTATTTTGGAATGTGGCACGTAGTATTTCACCTCTTTTGAGTGTTCTTGGAAGAATCTAGCAGCATGTTAGCTTCATAGTATAGGATCCATAAGAAGCTGTTTGATTTCCTGATTGTTTTTGTAGGTGGTACAGCCAAAAAATTGAATCTCAAGAGTGATGACTTAAGGTGGAAGGGGCTTTCTAGAAAGATTGTGTTTGAACTCAAGGGATGAAATTTTTCTTGCAGAAAATTTCAGAGTGTCCGAGTTACAGGGTTTGCATGGCTCCCGAGTGGATGAGCGTTAGTACAATTATGAATTCATAGCAGTTTCCTTCTCTTCTTGTCCTGGCTCACTTGCTCACATTGTCCTGGGCCCACTTCAGCCTGGAGTTCCATCTCTGTGATTCTCGTCCCCTTTTAGGAATGCTGTGTGAACTGTGGGCTTGGCACATAACTACCTGTTTTATATGTTGTCAAGTCCACACAAGTACCGTATGGGGTACATGCTGCCATTTTATAAAAGGAAAAAACCTTCAGAGAAGGGGGTGCAGCCTGCTCAGAAACACACAGTTAGTGAGGGAGTGTTCAAAACCTCTGTAGCCATCTGAATCATCCTAAGAGTGAACACAGCATCTGTGGGGGATGGTACCGAAGTTGTTATGGAAACAGTTGCTCCAGGGGGAACTGAGGGCTGATTCAGTTCAGTTCAATCACTCAGTCAAGGCTGACTCTTTGCGGTCCCATGGACTGCAGTCTGCCAGGCCTTCCTGTCCATTGCCAGCTTCTGGAGTTTATTCAAACTCATGTCCGTCGAATTGGTGATGCCATCCAACCATTTCATCCTCTGTCATCCCCTTCTCCTGCCCCCAATCCCTCCCAGCATCAGACTCTTTTCCAGTGAGTAAGTTCTTCCCATCAGGTAG
>SJYA01000673.1:0-13090 GCA_006410615.1 Neotragus moschatus | reverse complement strand
TACTTGGGTTTCTCTTACCTTGGGTGTGGGGTATCTCTTCATGGCTGCTCCAGCAAAGCACAGCCGCTGTTCCTTACCTTGGACGAGGGGTATCTCCTTACTGCCGCTGTTCCTGACCTTCAATGTGGGATAGCTCCTCTAGGCCTTCTTGACCCAATAAAGTAGACCATATAATTTCTATGTCACCAAGGAGAAAACTAATTGCAAGGGGAGGCCAATAACTCACTCAGTAAAGTCTGTATCGCAAACAGGGTTTGCTCCCAACTCCATCTGCCTGCAAAACTGCCTGCACTCCACAGTTTAAATACAGCAGAATCCAGTTATTAGAATACTTAGTTAGTATCTCTATTATAGCTGAAACTCCAATACTTTGGCCACCTGATGTGAAGAGCTGACTCATTTGAGAAGATCCTGATGCTGGGAAAGATTGAGGGCAGGAGGAGAGGGGGAAGACAGAGGATGAGATGGTTGGATGGCATCACTCAATGGACATGGGTTTGGGTGGATTCCAGGAGTTGGTGATGGACAAGGGAGGCCTGGCATGCTGCAGTTCATGGAGTTGCAAAGAGTCAGACACAACTGAACGACTGAACTGAACTGAATCATTGTAGATAAATGACAAATTCTTATCATGTGCAGTTGGTTTTGTTGAGGAAGGGAAATATGGAACATGTAACCTAAAGATGAATGCTGACCAATAGTTTTTGTCCTAGTACTATGTTGTCCTGATATTCACACTCTGATTCAGTACGTCTGACATGGGCTCTCAGACAGTGCTAATGCCACTGGTCCAGGGACCACACTTTGAATAGCAGAGATATATGTGAATCAGGAGTGTGTAACTCATCCAACACAGTCAGGAAAGGGCCCAGAGCCACTAACTTCCCTTGACAATTTGACCATGTGACCATCAAAACTGCCTGACAACACATTCACTACCCAAAGCCTTAAAATCTGAGTGTGTTCAATACAGAAAGATTTGCAGGTCTGATGTAAAACATGACGTATCAACGTGTGTGGAATATATGCAGAACTTTGCGTAGGAGAAAATGTACAGTCCTAAAAGCATAGATTAGAAAAGAAAATCTGAGAACCAAAAATCTAGAAAAAGAACATCAAACTAAATTTACTAGAAGGAAGGAAATAAAGACCAAACAAAGAGATTAGTGAAATAGGAAAAAAACATACAGCAGAAACCAACAAAACTTAGTTCTTTGTCAGAGGAGGCTGTATTTCTGCAATGGAGCATGTTTAGGAAGAATTAAGCCCCAACAAGGATCCCTCCAAAGGGAAGTGAGTGGTCAAGATTGCAGGCACCACAGTGAGGATTCCTGGATTTGACACTTAGTAGTTTTGTGACGTCCTCCAGGAATGTAATCGGTACGAGCTCTGGAGTGAAGTTATACCTAAGTCATAGGTTGCCATGAAGACTGTGTGATTATCAATACTAGAGACTTCTGAACCTGGGCCTCTGGCTGATGGTGAATGTGTTTGTAGCCTGTGTTTCTGGAAATGGTAGAACTGCGCAGAAATATGTGATTAAAAGGAGGACAAGGTGTTGAAGCAGGAAGTTAACATGTAGGTTAGTTAACATGTTTTTTAGTTGCTAAGTCATGTCTGACTCTGTGTGACCCCATGGACTGTAGCCTGCCAGGCTTTTCTGTGCATGGGACTTCCCAGGCAAGAATACTGAAGAAGGTTGCCATTTCCTTCTCCAGGGGCTCTTCCCGACCCAGGGGTTGAACCCATGTCTCCTGCATTGGCAGGCGGATTCTTTACACTGAGCCACCAGGGAAGCCCAACATGTAGCATGTGCACCCAACACAGAAGAACACAGCCAACCCACTGGAGAAGCCACGTGGACCCAGCTCCTTATATGGGGTACAGAGTCTGGAGAGTAACAACAGTGAATGCAGGGACCCCTCTCATGGCTGATGAGTCTGACACCAAGAACCAGAGACATGGGGTCTCCAGCAGCCCCTCTGTTCAGTTTGAGGAGGAAAGAAGGAGTGTTAGACGGACACAGCCACAGAAAAGGAACAGGAAACTGTCATCCCGAGGCCACAATCCCCAAGCTCGACACAGGGGCTCCAAGGAGATGCTGATGACCGCAAGGGACCAGAGCCTGTGTAACACAGGGGAACCAGGGCACGTGGTTCCCAAGGTAGATGGAAGCACATCACCGACTCTAGACCCCAAAGAGGCTGACGCAGAGATGGAGGTGTCTGCCTGCCAGCATGTCCCCTAAAAATAAAGCTTCTCAGAGACCAGTATGATTCTCTGTGAGTTCTGTAGTTGCAAGTTGTAAAGTTCGCACTTTAAGGGGCTCCTGGCTTTGAGACTGGTAAGGAGAGAGAGGCGTCTACTTGCCACGGGTACTTGGGCAAGCACACTGCCAAGGGAAGTGGTACTGCACACAGAGCATCCGGACTTTCAGAGGCTGGATTACGATGAGTCTGTACAGATAAGAATTTGTGGGCCAAACCGGGCCAGTTTCAAGTGGAAGCAGTCACTGCACTGGGACCTGTGGTCAGTCTTGTTATCACTGATAGAGTAAAGCTCAGTGTGCCTGCACTGGCAAGCCCACGCTGTCAGCCCCCTCCCCTCGGCGGGATTGCTCGTCTCTGAGGAAGCTGTGCTGCTACAGTGAATGCGGAAAACACCCACGTGGCTGGAGTCAAGAGCACTGACTTACCCAGTGAACTGCTCTGGATACCCTCCTGCTTATTCACATATCGAGCTACTTCACAACTCTTCCTGATAAACACCATGAAGGCTTTCCAGCAGTGTGTATGTTCCAGGAATGATTGTGCTTTCTCAAGTGTATGAAACATCCTGCAATTAAAACCCATCCAGAAAAAAACAAATTTTAATAATGGTTTTCCAGAAGGTCTTATTACAAACTCATCTAAATGCAAATATATACAAATGTCTGACAGTCCGGTTATATAGGAAATTAGAACCTTTGAAATCGTTTTCTTATTTATGAACATTCCGATCCTGATTTGCAAAATGAGGAAAAATTATTTTATGGAAATACATAAAATATAAGACAACAAACCAAGAGAGGAGAAAGTGGAAAATTAAAGGATATGATCTGAAGCAAGTTCTGAGTTATGAAAAACACAATTTCTATTTGACATATTTGACTGTGAACATCCTAGCAGCTGAGGAGAATGGAAATTCATTACATGTATAATCCATGGTTTGAGAAAATAAAAACAAGGCAGGTTTTCCGGAGAAGCACAGCTCCTTTGAAAGCCACTTGCAGGCAATTCACGCTAGCATCCTGGGTGACATGGTAAACAAGCACCTTGGGGAACCTTCCTGGTGGGCTACTGGTTAAGAACCTCCCTCCCAGTGCAGCGGATGTAGGCTTAAACCCTGGTCGAGAAGCTAAGATCCTACATGCCCCAAGGCAATTTTAAGCCCTCTCACCTCAACTAAGACCCAACACTGACAAATATATATATAAAATATATATATTATATATATATTTCTTAAATAAATAAAGCTCCTTGTGCTAAATGAGGGTTCTAGATTTCCTGTGAAAGATTAAGCCAATGGTTAAAGGGGACTGTTTACTATTTTATATCCTGCAGATGCTTTCCAATAGTACCAAACAGGCTAATATTTTTTAAATAGAAAAAAATTAAGTAACTTTATTTATAAGCAGAATATGCCATGCTGACCTATTGCTCATATAGAAGGAAGCCACGGGAATACCTTCAGTTTCCGATTGTGCAGATGTTTTCTGCTGGGAGGCAGCACAAGGAATCCCGCCCACGGCAAAGGTCATGAGGTTAAGGGGCCCGACAGGCAAAGGCGAGTCGGGCCTTAAGGGAGCCTTGCTGGATCTGCTCGTGCATCTGCCCCAAAACCAGAGTCTGCCTGCCTTACTGCATTGTGCTTTTTGCCTACTCTTCTGACATTATACAGGGGGCTATCCCCCACCACCTCTCTCTGAAAAGGAGTTAACTTAGGACTCCAGTTAATAAATCTCCTGGGCATGACAAGGGTGTTTGAGTCCAAAAATCTCTCTGCTGGCAGACTAGCTTGTGTGACAAGATTATCCACAGTCTTGCTACTAAGTACATGATTGTTTACAACCTCTCAATCATAAACAGCACAGAGAGTTTGGAGTATTGTGAAAGACCTTAGTTAGCATAGGGTTTTTCTAAAGATAAAAATCATGTCGGTGAAGAGTTTCATTGCTGAGTTAATGATTGCCACAAGGCCTCCATATCCTTAGGCACCTGGGAGTATGTTAATCGATATAATTGAATGTAGAAAAAGAAATATAGTAGTTTTGATGTTAGCAATACTAGACTTTTGAGTTAATGAATTTTCTCTTTGTTATAAATCACTGTACTCCTCTTTCTTTGTTATAAATCATTGCGTCCTTGCTATGTAAGAATGTGACTTTATCACTGTATCTTAAGACTAAGTAGATCTTAAGGTGAAACAAGTTTTCTGATCAATAAAAAAGGTGGGGCCATAAAATGTTAATCAATCTCCAGACCGGAAGATATTGTGAACAAATATAAGACCCTTGTAAGAAAAAAGATATGCTGGTAAGGGTCGGAGCAGCTGACCCTGCTGACTCTGTTTCCTTACATTTATCTCTATGTACCACTAAAAGTATAAAAGTGGACCTGGAAAATAAAGAAACAGAGCAGTTCCTGCAAAGACCGATTTCCCCCATGTCGTTCTTTCTCGTTCTCCTTTTCTGGCTGAATTCCATCTGGAACGTGGAGGCTCGCCAAGCCTACTAATTTTGCCGGGGCTTCTAAGATCTGACCAGGGAGGCCTTTGTGTCTCCACTCCTTCAGGAGAGCAGGAAGATGCCTGTGGCCTACGTAGGTGGTGCAAACTCCTTGTCTCGGAGTTTTATTGGTTTTCCACGTAAACCAAGTTATTCAGCCTCTTTTCTCCACTAATTTTCCTACTACACTGTTCTTTCCTCATCTCTCTTTATATTTCTAGTTAAATAGTTCTTTCCTAGGATGCCGACTCCGTCCCCGCTTCGAATTCCCTGGATCCACCGGGGCTGGATCCCAGCAGTTTTCCACCTAACAGCTACTACTTACACCATGGAGAAAAGCTGGTCTGCACAGTCAGCAGTGGAGACATCAGCTCTCAGTAGCTGCAGGAGCCGGATGCAGNTCCTCATCTCTCTTTATATTTCTAGTTAAATAGTTCTTTCCTAGGATGCCGACTCCGTCCCCGCTTCGAATTCCCTGGATCCACCGGGGCTGGATCCCAGCAGTTTTCCACCTAACAGCTACTACTTACACCATGGAGAAAAGCTGGTCTGCACAGTCAGCAGTGGAGACATCAGCTCTCAGTAGCTGCAGGAGCCGGATGCAGGGCAGGCTTGCTTCCCACAGATGGGTTCCCAGATCCTGCCAGTCCGGGGCATCTTCTAGTATTGAAACTGGCATACTTGTGTGCCCAGCAATGACTGCTTGCAAAAGATGATTCTGCAAAGGCAGAGACAGCATGGCTTGTGGTCCGTACAGTGATTAAATTGTGGGCAATTGTGATGCAGCCTCGCCCTGTGCTCACTCAGCAGCAGGTCCCTTTGAACTGCACCACGAAGGGTTGGAACCACTGAGTCCTGGTCCTACACTTGTGTCTCTGTTCACTTGAACAAACCCCAAATTCAGCCTCAGGCAGACATCAACCAGAGAGTACCTATTCTTCAAGCCCATCTATACTGGCTTGTTGCCCACATGATCCCAGTGGAGCAGAATTCCAAGATCACAGCCCTGTAACCACTCCCTGCAGCTCATCAAGGCTGGGCTGGGACCTATGTTTAACCAGCACAGAGCAGAGGGACATGGCCCTTCCAGCCCCACCCTTTCTGAGGACATCGGCTCCCAGCCCCACTCTCTTACCCGGGATCCCAGGCTGCCACCGGAGAAGTGTGGCCGCCCTGCTGGAGGCCACATGAAGAGGCCACAAGGAGCAGAGGGACCCTGGCACTTGGAGGAGACAGCCGCCCCAACCCACATTCCAGCTACCCTCCAGACCCCCGTAGCTACAAGAGAGGCATCTGTTGGTACCACCAGAACCACTTGCTGCACTCTGGGGGTTCGATAGTGACACATAACCTAAGCCCCATCAGAAAGGCTATCACGTATACATAAATATATAAACATAACGAGCTCACAGCACCAGCAGGTGCTGGTGCTATTGGCTCCATGTGTGTGCTCAGTCGTGCCTTACTCTTTGCAACTCCATGCCTGCCAGGCTCCTCCATCCACAGAATTCTCCAGGTAAGAATCCTGGATGGGGTAGCCATTCCCTTCTCCAGGGGATCTTCCTGATCCAGGGATGGAATCTGAGTCCCCTATATTGGCAAGCAGGCTTCTTACCACTGAGCCACTTGGGAAGCCCATGGGCACCATGACATAGGCCTTACAGATACAGAGAAACGTGGGTGGGCTTTCTGTCGGGAAAGAGTTTACAAACCGAGAGCAGAAAAACGGCTGTGCCAACAGGTGATGGCCTCCGTGCCTGCACACACCTTCCCTCTGGTCAGCACTCTCCCCAAGTTCTCCTTGCTTCCAATCTCCAGCCTCCTTAAGAGCTCATACACTCATCCAGGGGGATGCACCCCACCAGGGACCCAGGCTGCCCCCTGCCCTCCTCAGTCAGGCCGGCGTGCACCCTTCCACCCACGATCCCTCACAGAGCAGGTGCGGAGAAAACACTGGACTGACACGCTACCCTGGTGGCTCAGACCGTGAAGAATCTGCCTGCAATGCAGGAGACCCAGCTTCAATCCCTGGGTTGGGAAGATCCCCTGGAGAAGGGGACGGCTACCCACTCCCGTGTTCTTGCCTGGAAAATCCCATGGACAGAGGAGCCGGGCAGGCTACAGTCCATAGGGTCGCAAAAAGTTGGACACGACTGAGCAACCACGTTACTGCTACTGCTACAGTTCACTAGTCTCATCTTTTCACTGATTTTATTTCATGGTTTAATGAAAGAAGATAAACATGAAACAGGAAATGCTAAAAGTGAGATGAACTATCAATACAAAAGGACGAACGTTAAAATAACTTCCGGTGTTCAGTAGGGCCTCCCTGGTGGCTCAGAAGGTAAATAATTTGCCTGCAATGTGGGAGACCCAGGTTTGACTCATGGGTCGGGAAGATAACCTGGAGAAAAGGGAATGGCAGCTCGCTCCAGTATTTTTGCCTGGAGAATCCTATGGGCAGAGGAGCCTGGCAGGCTACAGTTCATGGGGTCACAAAGAATTGGACATGACTGGGCAGACAGGACAGTGTTCAGTATGAAAAATGTGGGCTGGGCTTGACATGGCCCTTGCACTAACGCTGCACACTTCGCACACTTAGACACTGGGGGAAGGCAGCCCCGGGTCCTAGGCATGATGTAGGGAGAGCACGTGCCCACCAAGGCCTCCACCCACTGGAGCTACAACTCAGCCCCCCGCTGACTGATCTCAGGACACGGCTCCACCCGCTGTGGCATCTGCAGCTGGAAATGGAGCCGGACCGGGAACCTGGACACGGGGAAGCAGACGCAACCTGTGGACAGTCCTGGGTGCTCTTGGGGAGACCCATTAAACATCAAGTGGATTTTGGCCAGGTGGGGCACACAACCTCCTAAGGCAGCCAGACAAGGGCTGGGGTCCTGGGACAGCTGGGGCTTGACAACATCAGCAGCTGCCTTATAAAACCACAGGTCCAGGATGGACATCTTCAGTGAATCTCCCTCAGGAATGAGCCCCCGGGGCCCGGAAGAGGCCAGATGGTGGATACTCACAGCGTCCTGCACGGACCCAAGCAGCTTGTGTAAAGCGCTGGCCTCGCTGGAGGGGAGAGGACCACAGGTCAGTCCCCCGAGGGCCTCCTGGACGCCAGCCACCCTGGGATGCAGGGGAACTCCCGCCTCCGACAAGCACCCACCAAGGCAGAGAGAAGTGGCGTTCTCATTCATCAGCAACTAAGACAAACAGAGCCAGGGAGAGCAACGTGAGACAGTTTCTGAGCCAGAGGCCACAAACAGGAGCCAGACTTACAAGAGAAAACAGAGTTCCTCAGAAACTGCCTACCAGGACTTCCCTGGCGGTCCAGTAATAAGAATCAGCCTGCCAATGCAGGGGATGCAGGTTCGATCCCTGGTTGGGGAAGTTCCACATACCACACAATATGTCCAACAACAACAAAAAAAAGCATAAAAACTGCCTACTATTCTCTTTACTTTGCTAGCAAAGCAGGAGCAGAAGGAAATACCACCTGAGCTTCTCGAGTGTTCTAGCCAAGCTGTTTATTCAGGATTCTTCGCTGTGTTTTACCTGCTGTAACTCCTTAAAAAGCACGTCCTTTTCCAGTTTCGACTGGCCAGGTCCATGGGATCTAGAGTTGTTGGCAGACGCCTCAAGGCAAGCGAGGATTTCTGAAGGACAGACAGACAGGTAACTGTTCATCCCCTGGGGCTGATCCATGCCTGACTCAACACGTGGCTGTCAAATAACAGACTGACCCCAGGAAGCAGGCGTGTCAGCACCCCGACCTGCGGTCAGACATTCCTGTCTCCCTGAGGAGGGAGCTGAGAAAGTCCCCACGGTTCTGGCGCCTCTTTCTGAAGACTCACAAGGAGAGGTTCCGTCAGCCACCTCGCTCCCCCTCCACCATGAGAAGGGACAGAACCCTGAGTGGGCAATGCACACGCCCACCTCCTGGGACCACAGTCACGGTCTCAGTCAGGGAAAGGTGCTGGGCAGATGAGGGGGACAAGCCCTTCAGCCCAGAGGCATGGGAAGGGAAGACGGGAGGGGTGCGAGCATCAGTCCCGCCCAAGCACCAGGGATGGGAGTGGATAGGACCGCAGCCTGGCCCCAGGAAGGAGCCCGTTCAGGCCCCAGGGCGGCTGACAGGGAGCAGCAGGATGTGATCTCCAAGGTAACAAGCTGTTTATTCAGCCTGCACGTGCTAGGTCTGAAGCACCTCGGGCAACTATGTACTCCACGCCTGCACCTCACCTGCAAACCCGACGCATCAGGCGGCTTGGAGTCTGCCCTCCCTGAGCTCACATTTGCCCTGATGTGCAGTGTGGACAAATAAACCTGGCGCTAGTTACCTCGGACAAGGCGTAGATCCTGGGCCACTGCTTTCCTGAGGGCCTCTTCTAGCTGGAGCAGTCTCGTCAGGGCCGGCCCCGGGGGCAGCTTCCGGAGGAGACGCTGCAGTCTCTGCATATACAGTAATCTGCGGGCAGAAATACACAAATGAAACACAGTAGAAAGCAGTTCACCAGCCTCCTTGGGAAATAAAATCCCGCTCACAGGAGAACCCCCCACGGCTTCAGCATCTCACATCCCCACAGACACAGATAACCAAGCTCCTGACAGATCGTATACCCTGAATCCTCCAATTTGGGGATTCTTTTAGGCTGAACATGAATTAAACACTCTCTTTACCCCAAAACAGAAAAGTTTATTCTGAGTAGTGGGTAGAAGAGACAAGGGTTAGGATAAAATTCCAGGTGAGATTTAAAGATATTTGCATGAAACCTGAGTTATTAGAAAAAGATTTGCACAGAAGTGTATTTTAAGAGTGTTTCAGTGTCCAGATGGTGTGTGGTGGAGTCCAGGCTGTCCAGCTCGGACCAGACCCCTGCACCCTGTTAGGTGGCTTCCAAAACAGGGCCTGACAGGATGACCGCGGGCAAGTCACGTTCCTCCAACTCTGGGTCACTCGGGAGAATGCCTGCCGAGTGGGCTCAGTACTCAGAGCACAATGTGGTCACTGATGCCCCGAATCCCTGAGAAGCTGGAAGCGGGGGCGGGGTTCCTGGGGCCCCCAACACTGTGGTCCATCACAATCCAGGCAGGACCCTGGGCGGAAGTGCCAGGACATGCTGGAAGTTGGCAGGATTGTTAAGGTAGCCCAGTGCAGTGTCTCTACTGATGTGCATTCAGTAACAGAGGTGCTATTTTTAAACAGCTTCAAAGTAGACAGCCAAGCAGAGAAGTTTTTAGTGCCCTCATTCGTGTCCAGTATGTAGAGCTCTCGCAAGACAATACCGTGCATCTCATGCTTTCTCCAGCTAATCGGGCAAGTGTCTGCAGCTGGCTGACTCCTCACCCCTCCTGTGGGGCCCGCCCCTCCCTCCTGTGGGAAGCCTCACCATGGCACCCACATGCCCCGGGAAACCCCTCAAGTTTTCTTCTATTCAAAAGAAAGCCCTAACTTTAGGAGCTTAATAGTTGGAGGGCATCACCAACTCAATGGACAAATTTGAGCAAGCTCCAGGAGATGGTGAAGGACAAGGAAGCCTGACATGCTGCAGTCCATGGGGTCGCAAAGAGTCAGACATGACTCAGCGACCAAACAACACAAGGTTCATCAAATCACTACAAACAGCCACCTCTGCTGAGGAAACAGACCCCATGTCGCTCCAGACTCCTCCTTCCTCCATGTGAGTGAGTGCTGGTTTCAGTATCTTAAATATGAAAACATGTGACCCACCTTTCCTACTTCTGAAATATTTCTGGACCTCATGTAAACATTTCAACTTCACAAAAAGTTATAAATAAATAAGAAAATAGGTACTTCCTTACAGGAAAGGACCTTTAAAATATTTTTGTTCATTTTTAAACAAATATCAAAGACACAAGACCTAAAGGGTCGAGAATCTGAAAACCCCCTCAAATATTGTACCCTCGTTGGTTGTTTTTAAAACCTGAACAGGCACATAGATTGCTGCAAACAGTCCTACCAGGGTCCACAATACAAGCCTCGCACTTTGCAGCTGCTAACTACCCTTTGCTGTCTAACCAGGGTTGCACAGAATGCATCCCAAGAGTCATGCACTCTTTAAAATTGGAGTTGTCAAACCTCGTCGACAACCAAGCAGGAAAAAGTGTCTTACACCTTGGTAGGTGTGTGGCTGCCTTCGGGGTCATCTGCTGCCATGCTGTCATTCAGAAGGAGGAGAGCGGCCTGCAAAGCCCTGGCCACCTTCCAGGGCTGGCTCCCCTCCCCAGACTGAGTCCTCAGTGCCTCCAGGCCGTGGCCAATCCCTGCCAGGACCTGCTGGAAGAGGCTGCCTTTCCACTGCTGATCAAATACCTGCATATCAAGAAACAAGAACATTGTTACCAACAATAATAAACTGGAAATGCTAGAGCTTAGTTAGGAAATAGTAACAGAACTTCCCCGGTGGCACAGTGGATAAGAATTCGCCTCCCAGTGCAGGGGACACGGGTTCTGGAAAGATTCCACATGCCAAGGAGCAGCTAAGCCCATGCACCACAGCCACTGAGCCCGAGCTCTAGAGTCTGAGACCCACAACCTCCAAGCCCACACACTCTAGAGCCTGTGCTCCACACAAGAGAAGCCACTGCAATGAGAAGCCCACGCACCACACTGAAGAGCAGCGTCCACTGCCGCAACTAAAGAAAACCCACCCAAAGCAGCAAAGACTCAGCACAGCCAAAAGAAGAGGAAAAAGAAAGGAATGACAACAGACTATTCCAGGTGACAGATGGCCTGTTTTTATATGGTTGGCAAGTTGAAACACCTGTTAACAATTGTATTAGGATTTCATTTCTACTCAGAAATTAAAAATTGCAAATTTCAGCAATGGATACATGCAATTGTTTCATTGGCCCAATTTCTCTTTTTCCTTGCCCTCTCCCCGTTTTCAAAAGAGAAGGTAATAATAGTGCTTAGTCACTCAGTCGTGTCCGACTCTTTGTGACCCCATGGACAGTAGCCCGCCAGGCTCCTCTGTCCGTGGGATTCTCCAGGAAAGAATACTGGAGCAGGTGGCCATTTCCTCCTCCAGGGGACCGTCCCAGCCTGGAGAGTCTCCTGTGTCTTCTGCACTGCAGGCAGATTGTTTACCTGTGGAACCATCAGGAAGTCCGAAGGTAATAATGTACATTTCTATTAAGTGAAGTAAATGTTAAAAACCAAGCTGATGTGGAATGGTATAAATATATTCATATGTCTGAAAATTATATAGCTAATACATAGTTACTAAATATCATTTTATGTCATGAACTCGGGGATTCTAAAGGTGGTTCACATTGTGGGTTATCAACATAACACCGAAACAGATCATTCGCACCCAGACTGAAAGCATGGGGATGTATGGAGAACAGGGCTGTGCGCTGACTGTCTTCCATTTCTCCACGAGCTTGTCACCCAGACAAGGTTTCCACTGACCGTGGCAGTGCTGGTCAGGTCACTGCTGTCCCTTTGGACATTCTGATGATTGCATACAGGATGGATAAACAACAAGACCCTACTGTGTTGCACAGGGAACTATATTCAATACCCTCTGATAAACCATAATGGAAGAGAGTATGAAAAAGAATGTGTGTATATATATATATACTGAATCACTCTGCTAAACAGCAGAAATTAACATAATATCGTAAAGCAACTATAGTTCAATGAAATAAAGCAGGATCCCTGGTGCTGTCTGTGCGCATATGAAGAAGGTGCAGATGGAGGCCAGGCTGTGGGGCTCCTCACACCTCCCCCCATGGAAAGATGTGGAGTTAAACAGTGGACACGTGGAAGGGGGCAGGCAGTGATGAGTGGACTGACTCCAGTAAGCCAGGTGCACCCTCGCTGGGCTTTGCTGTACAGCCTGGGCTGTAGGCAACACTGCTGTGCTGGACACTTAAAAATCGGGTGAACAGACAAATCTCATGTTCAGTGTTCTCCACACAATAAAATAAAATAATAAGTATAAATAAGATCACCAACAAGGACCTATGGTATAGCAGAGGGAGCTATATGCAATCTTTTATAAGAACCTCTAAGGGAAAAAAATCTGAAAAAAAAAAAATATATATATATATGTAACTGCACACCTGAAACTAATACAACATTGTAAATCAACTATGCTTCAATTAAAAAAACATATTAAAAAGAACTCAGGACTTCCCTGGTGGTCCAGTGGTTGGGAATCCACCTGCCAATGCAAGACACCAGTTCAATCCCTGGTCAGGGCTCATGTGGGTAAGCTCCCACATGCTGCGATGCCGGGAGCCAGCATGAGGAACTCCGCCCATGGCAAAGGTCATGAGGAAGGAGGC
>SJYA01000672.1:0-10595 GCA_006410615.1 Neotragus moschatus | reverse complement strand
GCCAGTGTGTGCTTGATGTTTTTCTAGGCTGCTTTCTAGAGAAATGAAAGGTAAACTGAAAGTTGCTCAGTTGTGTCCGACTCTTTGTGACCCCATGGACTATACAGTCCATGGAATTCTCCAGGCCAGAATACTCGAGTGGGTAACCGTTCCCTTCTCCAGGGGATCTTCCCAACCCAGGGATCAAACCCAGGTCTCCTGCATTGGAGGTGGATTCTGTACCAGCTGAGCTACAAGGGAAGCCCAAGAATACTGAAGTGGGTAGCCTATCCCTTCTCCAGGGGATCTTCCCAACCCAGGAATCGAACTAGGGTCTCCTGCATTCCTAGTGGATTCTTTACCAACTGAACGATGAGGAAAGCCCTCCTAGGAGAAGGGAGAAGCAATACACGGGGACTGTGTTGTGGTGTGTTGCAGATAGATGGAGAAAGGACCCCACATTCTTACAAAGGTGCAATTCATGTTTGGTAGTAATTCTAATAGATGAATGGTTTTCCCAATAAGCCACAGGGAGTGAATGAGCCTAAAAGATTCCTGTAGCCGAGCTATGCCATTTTTGAACCAAGTTACATGTAACCGGTTTACAGAGGGGAAACTGAGGTTCGGGCAGATGAAATCAATTGTGAAGAGAATATGGTTGGTTAGTGTGCGATCCAGGAGGTCTCTTGTCTAAATAACTCTTTACATTTAGGTTTCAGTTTCATGCTTTTATTAAAACAGTGCTTGGATTGCCATTTTTTATCTGGATATAGATGGGGATTAGGTAGAATGGTTTGAGACATAAGCTGATCCTTGATCATTTCATACAAATTTCCAGTTAGACATTAAGACACTGCCCCAGTGAAGGGTATGGAAGGTTATCTGTTGTGTGAGGTACCCTGGATCACCAACCAGCCTGCCAGTAGGTTGCTTGGAGCTGGGAGACGTGAGGGTGATGCTGGTGTGTGTTTTAACTGGTGTGTTCAGAAAACAGCGTCAGAACATGTTTCCGAGGGTGTGCATTGCCTTCCTCAAATAAGGTAGATAGTTAATATTGAACAGAAAGTGTCAGATGATAAATTCATTTCTTTTCTCCAAGTTCTGGCTATGTATACACGTGGCATTATTAGCTTATGTATGTGAAGTGACTCTAGCTTCATTTTTATTTCCAACTGTGACAACTGGAATGTTTGTGAAGGCTAGAAATAAAGAGAAAACAGGCAGATCTTTTCAATAGATCTTAGTAAGAAAAAGAAAGGCTTGTAGGTGGGCGTGGAGAGAAATACTGAATGCTTCATATTCCTTTTTATTAGTAGGATGGGTGCTGAGGAAAGAGACCATTTTTGCCTCCGTCTCTCCTCCCTTTCTCCCTTTGCTCCTTCCCTCCATCCCTCTTTCCTCCCCTCTTCCTTTGCTTCCACTGTCATTGGGTTTCCTTTTTTTTTTTTCCTGAAACTGCTTGATCTAGGTGGGGACCCTCCGCTCCTTCTTCTCAGAAGAAGCTTTGCCCTGAGCTCTTTCCCAGTCTGGGCCCTGGGTCTCGTCCATTTAGTAACCTTTGTGGCTGCTTGTCAGAGAAGGCGATGGCACCCCACTCCAGTACTCCTGCCTGGAAAATCCCATGGACGGAGGAGCCTGGAAGGCTGCAGTCCATGGGGTTGCTGAGGGTCGGACACGACTGAGCGACTCACTTTCACTTTTCACTTTCATGCATTGGAGAAGGAAATGGAAACCCACTCCAGTGCTCTTGCCTGGAGAATCCCAGGGACGGGGGAGCCTGGTGGGCTGTCGTCTATGGGGTCGCACAGAGTCGGACACGACTGAAGCGACTTAGCAGCAGCATCAGCAGTGGCTGCTTGTGCGTCCTCTCACTGTGACAGAATGATTCTTTGCTGGTGACTGGTGCGGGTAAGGGTGGAGCTGCGGGCAGGTGAGACAGATGCCTGATAATGATTGACCCCTGTTCTTCAACTAATCCACAGAATTATACCCCCTAAAAAAAGACCTGAACTTCCTTATGCTCCCTGCTGTGTTTCATGGACTTGTTGTGGCATGTGTATTATTTGATTTACTTTATCTTTCTGCTTTTACTGCTGATCAAGTTGGGAAGTTTTGAGTACTCAGATGTAAGGAGTGATTTTTATTTTTATTTATTTTTATATTTAATTTAATTTAATTGGCTGTGCCAGGCCTCAGTTGCTGCATGTGAAATCCAGTTCCCCGACCAGGAATCAAACCCGAGACCCCTGCATTGGGAGCTCGGAGGCTTAGCCACCAGACCACCAGGGAAGTCCCAAGAGTGACTTTTAGATTTTTCTCTGGTACTTGTCAGTGGGCTCAGAACTAGAAGAATGTGTGCCTTCTTAGTGTTTTTTTTTCCTTTTTTTGATGAGAAGGAGCAGGGAAGTGAAAAATCTCAAGAGAGCAGTATCAGTTTTCCGGTCACCAAGCTCATTAGGTTCATATTTACTTTTAAAGTGAGTGTATTTGCCAGCCCTTCCTGCTGTTTGTTTGGGGACCATTTAGCGCACTTGTGAGAGCCTCTAACTGGCTTCCACTGGCACTGGGCCTTTCACCTCTGAGGCCAGTGACCAGTCCGATGGGCTGATTCCTGTTGTAACACCTGTTTTTTATTTTAAAGCTTCAAATTACATTTATGTTGAGACTGAAGGAAGGGAAAGAAATGAAACTTCGTCAGTTTTTCCGTGTTTCTCTGTGTCTACGGCTCAGCCTTGTTAAACTCATTTCTGATATTAATAACTCAATTCACACATATTTAGAGGCTTAAGAAAACTGGAAAATTGATTAAAATACAGCCTCAAAACTCAAAGATGTTTTGAGTTTGAAGGCTTTTGATATTTTTACCATTAATTCTAATACTGTTGTATTTTTACATTGTAAAATAACACCTGGTCATTAATGAAAATGTAAAAAAATACAGATGATATAAAAAAGGGAAGTTTAAAATATTAAGTTTTACATTTAGTAAAAAGTTTTCTTTTAATACTATTGAAATATTCTTTTCAAAAAGTTTATATTTTTTTTACATCCAGAAACATAGGATATTCTAATATCATTTAAGCCTTTTGTAAAAACTAAAAATCTCTTCATAAAGTATTATAGTTAAAAAATTTTTTATGACCTGCTTTTTTATTTGTCAATGATGCTATTTTGAGACTTCTTTTAAAAAATAATTGTTAATTAAGAATGAGGATGAATTTTATCATTTCTGCTTGTTTCTGTAGATTTTTACATGTTTATTTTGTGTTTTGCTGTTTTACTCTGTTAGTTCCACTGTTCTTCAGCGATTTCCTTTGGGTTTTCTTGGTATATAATCATGTCATCTGCAAATGATTTTTTTTTATCTCTTCCTTTCCAGTATTGCATGAAATGATATTATCATTTTTTTTTCTTCTTGATGTTTGTAACTTTCTAAATGAAGGCTGTCATTTTTCTTCAGGTCTCAGAAGAGTTTTTTCAAAATAAAGAAATCTAGTGAGCATAAGATATTATTTCTGCTTCTAGATATTTAATGATCAAAGGGTCCTCGGATACATGTTACAGTAGGTTTTGTTGGTTTAGTATAGTAGGTTTAGGTATAGTAGGTTTTTTTTAAGCCTTTTGTGTTAGAGACCTGCCAGTTATGTTTGATTATTTGAAGGTTGCACTGAGAAATTCTTAAACTTACTTTTGAAAAAGAGAGAGAGATGCCTTTTTGTTCAGTATCTTCTTGATATTCCGTTGGTCTTAGGAGTCTGTATGTGGAATGGTTCTGTGATGAAAGCCACAAGTGTGCCCTGGGTCACCATTAGCCCAGGGTATTTTTAATCTAGCCAGAAACCTGAAAACTGTGTATGAACTTTCTGTGGTACATCTACCGCCATTTCTGAGATCAGCAAAGATCACCAATTCAGGGAGGATTCTCAGGAACTTTTGATTCAATATTTGATGGGTTTTTTTTTTTTTTTTTGAGATTAAAAAAGTTTTTCAAGCGGTTGGTGCTGGCTGTCCATGTGCCCTGCACTGCTGTGTGGCTTCTCTCTCCATCCCCAACTCCCTGTGAAGCAGAGTGGAGAGTGGAGAACACAGGGGCAAGAGCTTTGGAGTCTCCCTTCTCCCGGAGTCCAGTGGAGTTCTCCACCCCAACGCCCCAGGCCTTGTGCACCTCCTTTTCCTATCAGTGCAGCAAGGATAGTGTACCTTGCAATGTTACTATTAATTTTTTTTTTTAAGTGCAAAGTCAAAGTGTTAGTCGCTTAGTTGTGCCCGACTCTTTGCCACCCCATGGATTGTAGCCAGCCAGGCTCCTCTGTCCATGGGGATTCTCCAGGCAGGAACACTGAAGTGGGTGGCCATTCTCTTCTCCAGGGCATCTTCCTGACCCAGAGACTGGTCCCTGGTCTGCATTGCAGGCAGATTCTTTACTGTCTGGGCCACCAGGGACGCTCTAAAGGGAACTCTGGCTGCATGGGCTGGGAATTGAACCCAGACCTCCCGTCTGGCAGGCAAGAATCCTACCTACCACTGAACTGCCTGCACTATTACATTTTAAAAGTTTTATGGTGTTTATTTTCCTTTTGGCCGTCCTGGATCTTCATTGCTACAGGGGCTGTCTCTAGCCGAGGTGAGCAGGGGCTCGCCTCTTGTTGCTGTGTGTAGTCTCCTCTTGCTGTGAAGCGTGCGCTCCAGGGCCTGTGGGCTCAGCAGGTGTGGTGCACAGGCCTCATTGCCCGGCAGCATGTGAGAGCTCCCTGGACCAGGGACTGAGCTCATGTCCCCTGTACTGGCAGATGGATCCTAACCACTGGACCACCTGGGAAGTTCCTGGTGGTGGTATTATGATTAATCAGATAATACCTGTCCATCCTTTGTCAGACGGGGCACATGGCGGGCACTCTGCTTACAGGGCTCTGTTGTGCCACGCACAGCATCCCTCGTGCTCAGTGACGCCTGTGCCCTCCTTCTCTCAGTGTGAGCTCTCCCATCTGTGGAGGGGTGGGAGGGTGCACTCACAAGCTGGGGGTCACATGATGGCTAGCTTTATTGTGACATACCAGTGCTAGAATTTAAGAAACCTCCTTATTTTATTTTTTTTAATTTTACTTTATTTTACTTTACAATACTATATTGGTTTTGCCATACATCAACATGAATCTGCCACGAGTATACACGTGTTCCTAATCCTGAAGCCCCCTCCCACCTCCCTCCCCATACCATCTCTCTGGGTCATCCCAGTGCCCCAGCCCCAAGCATCCTGTATCCTGCATGGAACCTGGACTGGCGATTTGTTTCTTATATGATATTATACATGTTTCAGTGCCATTCTCCCAAATCATCACATCCTCTCCCTCTCCCTCTCCTACAGAGTCCAAAAGACTGTTCTATACATCTGTGTCTCTTTTGCTGTCTTGCATACAGGATTATCGTTACCATCTTTCTAAATTCCATATATATGCATTAGTATACTGTATTGGTGTTTTTCTTTCTGGCTTACTTCACTCTGTCTAATCGGCTCCAGTTTCATCCACCTCAAATGCATTCTTTTTAATGGCTGAGTAATATTCCCTTGTGTATATGTCCCACAGCTTTCTTATCCATTCGTCTGCTGATGGACATCTAGGTTGCTTCCATGTCCTGGCTATTATAAACAGTGCTGCGATGAACATTGGGGTACACGTGTCTCTTTCAATTCTGTCTTCCTCAGTGTGTATGCCCAGCAGTGGGATTGCTGGGTTGTATGGCAGTTCTATTTCCAGTTTTTTAAGGAATCTCCACACTGTTCTCCATAGTGGCTGAACTAGTTTGCATTCCCACCAACAGTGTAAGAAGGTTCCCTTTTCTCCACACCCTCTCCAGCATTTATTGCTTGTAGACTTTTGGATCGCAGCCATTCTGACTGGTGTGAACTGGTACCTCATTGTGGAAACCTCCTTATTTTAAAGATAAGGACTCTCTGAAGTCCAGGCTGAGTCTTCCTCCGGCCACTGCCCCCTTCTCCTCTGTCTCAGTGGCCTTGCCTAAGGGAGTGTCTACTGGTGGGGTTTGTCAGCTCTGTGGGTTTTGGTGGGTGGAATTTTGTATCTTAGGACACAGTCATGGACTCTGCATTGGGAAGAATTCTTTTTTGATAAAACTTTTTATTTTGTACTGGGATGTAGCCAGTTAACAATGTGATAGTTTCCGGTGAACATCAAAGGGACTCAGCCATACATATACATGTATCCATTCTCCCCCAAACTCCCCTCCCGTCCAGTCTGGCATATAACACTGAGCAGAGTTTCCTGGGCTGTACAGTAGGGCCTTGTTGGTTACCCATTTAAAATATAGCAGTGTGTATATGTCTGTCCCAAACTCCCTAACTACCCCTTCCCTCCGTCCTCCCCCGACCCCGCCGGCAACTCTGACTCTGTGAGTCTGCTTCTATTCTGTAAGTAAGTGGATTTGTATCGTTTCTTCTTAGAGCCCACGGAGAATAGATGCCCTGGAATAGTTCTCCTTTCCTGTCCTATTTCAGTCCGTGTGGCGTTCTCTGTGTCCACCATGTTGCTGCAGATGGCACTGTTTCCTCCTTTTTTGTGGCTGAGTAATATTCCTTTGCAGATATGTACCGCATCTTCTTTGTCCACTCCTCTGTTGGTGGACATTTGGGTTGCTTCCATGTCTTGCCTATCGTGGTGAGCATTCTTAACCAGTGTTTTAGTAGGACACAGTGGTCACATACATCACATCTGCAGTGTGTCTGTTGACAGCTTCCAGAAAGATCTCCAGGGCTTCCCTTAGCTATAGAGGGAGGGAAATCCTCCCACCCTTTCCCACTTCTGGGTCAGTGCTTCTCCGTAGTTTCTCTGGATGATGTCTGTGTGGTTCTCTTCCTTGGTTACCAGTATTTTCCCTGGAACTTTTTCATGGTCGGGTGCAGCCCTTTGTCCCTTTCGGTCTGTCCTGTGCCCCATGTGTTGAGGAATTAGGTTGTTTTTTTTTCCCCCATCAGGATGTTATCCCGTCATAGGTGCTTCTTATCAGGATCTTGGGACCTGTTACCTGAGCAGATACTCACATCCTTAAAATCATCGTTAATTTCCCCAACAAGAGTGGTCGGCTCCTGGGGGCAGAGGTCATTTCTCACTCTCTCTAAACCTCCTTTGTTCAACACTGTGCTTTGTTCCTAGTATGTGCTGAGTAAGTGGTACTTTAAAGAAGAAGTAGAAGACACATTTGGGGTCTTTTTGGTGAGTTTATTTCCACAATTCACACAATATCTTTTTCTTTCTCTCTGTCCATTTTTGGAATTCACTAATCACTTACTGATAGTGAGACTTGAGAAAACCCCAATAAATGGTTAAATGATTGTTCTTTCTGCACGTTATTTAGGCTTCCCAGTAATATCGGCATTGCTTTTTCTACTTTTGCAGATAATATTGGCATTTGGTATTTCTACTTTTGCACATGGGGAAACGGAAGTTTAGAGAAGTTAAGCAACCAGCTCCGGATCCCAAGGGCTGTGAAGTGGCAGAGCTGGGGGTGATCCCCACAGCCCCCTTTCAGACAGCTAAAGAAGCTGCTGGGAGGGACTTGCAGGATTGTTGGCCTTTTAAAAGGAACACTGTAAGTCCCTTGCATTTAAATGACGATTGAGGAACATTCACTACTGAACTGTGTGAATGTTAAAGCTGCAAATGAATGCCAAGAGTATATTAGAGTAGCCCTTGGCTGTGGGACTAGTTGAGAAACAAAGTGAAAGTACTGCAGACACAGTGATTTTCCTGCTTAGAGTAGATGCTTCCTCCCAGCCCATCCATCCTGTGGCATTTTCCCAAAGGATCCTTTCTTCTCTAATTAAACAGTATAGGCCAGATGTTACTTGTTGTCAATAATTTCGTAACCATGGCTTTTTGCCCCGATGGTTAATTTGGAGATAGCAAGTTAGAATCACCTGTGCACATACCTTAAAAATGTAGAATGACTGTCCGTTTGTGTGGTAGTGTTTTTGCTCATCTAGAGTTTGTGGGAGTTTTGTCCTTGTCTTGAGACTGTCCTCTAGAAAGACTGTCTGTCCAGTGTGGTGTCTTTTCCCAGAAGTCTCTAGCTTCTCGTGGGGGAAACAAAATCTGTGATTTCTTTCGGTTTTTATTTTTTAAGACTTTTTTTTTTTTTTTTTAATATGAGCCATTTAAAGAATCTTTATTGAATTTGTTACCATCCTGCTTCTGTTTTCTGTTTTGGTTTCTTGGCTGCCAGGCATGTGGAATCTTAGCTCCCTGACCAGGGATTGAACCCTCGCCCCCTGCCTTAGAAGGCAAAGTTTTGCATCTTTGGTTTTTCCTCCTATTCTCGAGTTACATACAAATTAAACATTCCAGATTGCGCATCAGTGTGCTGGGCTTTTCTCTGGGCTTGTCCCTTCTCTAAGTGGGGAGTTGGGGTGTGAGGGGCGTGGCAAGTGCTTAACTAACTTTGGTGGTAATTAGGAGAAGGCAGTGGCACCCCACTCCAGTACTCTTGCCTGGAAAATCCCATGGACGGAGGAGCCTGGTGGGCTGCAGTCCATGGGGTCGCTAAGAGTCGGACACGACTGAGCGACTTCCCTTTCACTTTTCACTTTCACGCATTGGAGAAGGAAATGGCAGCCCACTCCAGTGTTCTTGCCTGGAGAATCTCACAGACTGGGGAGCCTGGTGGGCTGCTGTCTATGGGGTCGCACAGAGTTGGACACGACTGAAGTGACTTAGCAGCAGCAGCAGCAGCAGCAGCAGGAGACTGCAGCATTCTTATCCCAGACATCCTGAGCAAAGATGACCCCAAATGTGCTTTTACTGAGAGCTCTTCCTGTCATTCTGGGTAATTTGATACTGTTTATTTATTTACCTTTTTGTAAGGAAATTCCTTCTTTACTGTCCTATCTCATCTTAGGTCAAAGTTTCCACCCAGGAACCCTTACTTAAACAGTGTTGTCTGAGGCGGTCTGTGCTTTCTTTCCTTCATTCTTTTGAAAGCTTTCTGAGTTTCGCTCCCTGTACACTCTCTGGCATGCCTTGATTCTATTTATGACTATTGTGTAATGAATATTCATAGTTTCCGTCATTAATGTAGTAGCGTGTCATTTGTCAGAGCACTGGCTTCCTTGTACTGTAATTGTTTAAAATTCTGTTTCTTTTATTTATTTTAAAAATGTTGGCCTCTGACTTAAAAAAATTTTTTTTTCCCTAAGGTTTGTAATCATGTGAGTTTTCTGTCTCTAGCTGAGGCGTATGTGCAGGCCTAAAACTACACCGTGCAAGATGTCAAATGGCTTAAAAGGATTTCTGTTGTGGCCTGAAAGAGTGGCTCTGTCTTCTGATGGTATAGCCTGACCACATGAATACCAATAATTAGGCAGCCTTTATTTTAAGAGAGGGGCAGCTGTTACTGGAGTTGAATTAGAGGATCTTGAGCTGTTTTGCTCCTCTTTTTAAAGGGCTGTTCCCCATATATGCATCTTCTTGGCACGTTTGGTAACAGACTTTGCTACTGGCGTGTCGATAATATGATACATGGAGGGAAAATAAAAACATCTGAAAAGGATTATCTCAGGTGCTCTGAACATTCAGTTTTAAGGTATTGGTTTGTTTTCCTAAGTTTTTTGTTGGTGGTGGTTGATTTAAAAAAACGTAAAGTGTCTAAGCTTTGTACATGTCACTCATTTTTAAGTAATTTTAAGGTAAAATCCTTCATCTTGCGCTTGATCAAAGGGTCTAGCAATGAAAGCTCCCCTCGAGCATCCTTAGACATCTCTTGGAGATTTGATTAGGATGGCACTTGCTGGGGTGGGTGATTTGCCTTCCGGAGTTTGCAAGCCTTTTATTTAAATCCATGCTTATTATCTCTTACTGTTGTTTAAAAACACAGCTCGTGACCTGAGAATCCGGTGGTGAATTCACCTGGAGGCTGAGTTACTGGGTTTGTGGGATGAGAGGGACGGACCTCATTCCCCCTCTTTGTTGTCATCCGAGGTCCTGAAACCCTTTCTCATGCTGGCTCATACCAGGCAAGAGCATCACTGTGTTTTCAGAACATATTTTACAGGGCTTCAGCGTTTACAAAACAGTTTCACATGTTACTGCAGTCATTTCTTGCAACAACCCTGTGAAGCAGTGGATAAATATTTTCATCCCTGTTTTGTGGGAAACTGCATTCCAAGAAGGGGAGTGCTGGGCCCCAGGCTACAGTTTTGTATTCTCACAGTGGAGCTGGGTCTGCAACCAGGGTTTCCTGGCCTCCTGCTTTGACCCCATTATTCTGCTTCATCCACCAAAGTCAGGATTTAAGGATATTGCATTCAGGATCAAATCAGGCAAGCTCTAATAACGTGGCCTCCAACGTGGTATTTAATTTCCTCAATCTTATAATTTTAATGAGAATTAATGTGACTCACCCACTAATTTGTCCATTTGGACAGATGCATTTGATTTTCTATATTCCGTGACAGATTTTTAGACCTGAATACTTCCTTTTACATAACCGTGAAGAAGGCTTCCCCGGTGGCTCAGTGATAAAGAATCCGCCTGCAGTGCATGAGATGGAGATGTGGGATTGATCCCTGGATCGGGAAGATCCCCTGGAGGAGGGCATGGCAACCC
>SJYA01000671.1:0-12115 GCA_006410615.1 Neotragus moschatus | reverse complement strand
TACTGTTAATGTGCTCATTCCAGGTGAGCCCAGGAAGGACGTCTGCTTGGCAGATTTAGCCCTCCTCTGGTTTCTGTGTATCCTTAGAGATAATATGATTGCATCTCTTTAAACAGTGTTAGACCTTAGATTTTGATTCAGACATGTCTTTCCAGTCATTGATCCAAATTAGGTTTTACTGTTATAAGATTCTTATTTCTTGATTTTGTTTTTGCCTCATTAATGATTAAAGTATTTTTAAATTTTGTTGATATGGAGAAANAAACAGTGTTAGACCTTAGATTTTGATTCAGACATGTCTTTCCAGTCATTGATCCAAATTAGGTTTTACTGTTATAAGATTCTTATTTCTTGATTTTGTTTTTGCCTCATTAATGATTAAAGTATTTTTAAATTTTGTTGATATGGAGAAAGGACACTAATATCATTATTTTTGTTGTTCAGTTGCAAAGTCATGACCGACTCTTTGCAACCCTATGGACCGCAGCACACCAGGCTTGCCTGTCCTTTACCACCTCCCAGAGTTTGCTCAAACTCATGTTCTTTGAGTCTGTGATGCCATCCAACCATCTCATCCTCTGTCATCCCCTTCTGCTACCTTCAGTCTTTCCCAGCATCCAGTCTTTTCTAAGAGTTGGCTCTTCACATCAGGTAGCCAAGATACTGGAGCTTCAGCTTCAGCATCAGTCCTTCCAATGAATATTCAGGGTTGATTTCCTTTAAGACTGACTGATTTGATCTCCTTGCTGTCCAAGGGACTCTCAAGAGTCTTCTCCAACACCACAGTTCAAAAGCATCCATTCTTTGCTGCTCAGCCTTCTCCATGGTCCAACTCACATCTGTACATGACTGCTGGAAAAACCATAGCTTTGACTAGATGGACCTTTGTTGGCTAAGTGATATCTCTGCTTTTAATATGCTGTCTAAGTTTGTCATAGCATTCTTTTCAAGGAGCAAGCATCTTTTAATTTCATGGCTGCAATCACTGTCCTCAGATACCATTATCAATGATCCTTATTTAATGCCTGCCATGTCCCAAGTATCATATGTCCCAGGAAGCATAGCTTGTTCTGAAACTGGAGGTCCCTTGTGGAGACTGCTCCATTTCTTCTGGTCTTCTGTTCCGCCGTTAGTCTCACTCCCATCTTGCTCACACCCTGATCTTCAGGCTGTCTCATAATTTGGGACAGAACTCAAATTCCCAGTTCCAAAGCGAGTCTCATCTGTTACCATAGTTACAGGTCCAAGAGGAGCATCCTCATCCCAGGGTCCATTTGGTGCACATCGTGTCCTCAATACAGAATGGCCCTACTCATAGTGGCCCATTGTTCTTCAGACCCAGATAACTCTGGTCTCATCATGCCCTCGTTTTTGCAGAACATAACTGCACCTGAGAAAAGCCTGAGGGAATGTGATTTGCTTGTAAAGTGGGGGATTGGACTTGAGCTGCCTTCTAGAGTTATGATGGGTTTGTCTTGTCTTTACTTTTTAAATATTTTGGCCATGCCTAGAGGCATGTGGGATCTTAATTCCCCCATCAGGGACTGAACCCATTAACCCCCTGCATTGGAAGCTCATACTCTTAAGCACTGGACCACCCGGGAAGTTCCTGATGGGGGTTCATTTTAAACTATGCCATTTTTATTTCTCTGGTTGAACTCTTAGGAGTTCTGTTTTAAATCATGTTTGCCATACTTTTGCCACAGTCTAAATAAAAACTGATTTGGAATGACTTCTCTCGTGGAGTTCCTCATTTGGTTCCAAAAGGGTACATTTTGTTCCTTCTTCCGTAGATGAAGAGGAAGAATGCTTTCCTTCTCTTTCTCTGTGTATTCTCCCTCGGATCCAGGTTCATGCCTAGCTGGATACCGGAGTCCACTGGTAGCCAGNTCTGTTTTAAATCATGTTTGCCATACTTTTGCCACAGTCTAAATAAAAACTGATTTGGAATGACTTCTCTCATGGAGTTCCTCATTTGGTTCCAAAAGGGTACATTTGTTCCTTCTTCCATAGATGAAGAGGAAGAATGCTTTCCTTCTCTTTCTCTGTGTATTCTCCCTCTCATCCAGGTTCATGCCTAGCTGGATACCGGAGTCCACTGGTAGCCAAATATCTACATTTCATGGCCTCATGGTCATAGCTAAGATGGAAAGCAGAGACTCAATTTTGCCCACTTATGATGTAATGTTAAGACCCATAGAGCTCAAAGAGAGAAATGAAGTAGTCTAAAGAAATGGAAATTAGGGCCAGCATGAGGTGGAAAAATCCTTGCAGTATGCAGACTCAGTTGGAGTTATACCCATGCATTATATAAAACCAAGCCCGTGTATTTAGGATTACAATGTTCTTAAATGCAACCAGTGGCTTGATTGGCTATATTCACCAGTCAGACTTTCCTCGTGTGGTTATAGAGCCCCACAGGAAAATTATAGCTCCCCGTCTAGACCTCTTATTCATACAGCATTCTGTCTTGTGAATCGTGGTGTGATCGTTTGGTTTCCATAGCTACACAGCAACTTAAGGGTAATTTAGGATATATTCAGGGGAAAGTAACAACTAGAGTTACCCATTTGGGAATTTTCACAGCTGATAAAAGTTCTTTTTCCTCTTCCTTCTTCCCTGATCCATTTTATCACCAAATCTCTAGGTAGGAACCATTTTGCCATGTAAGAAATTAATATGGTGGGTAAGACTTACATGTTCCAATACTTACGGCTGATCCATGTTGATGTATGTTGGAAACCAACAAAATACTATAATTATCCTTCAATTAAAAAAAATAAACTTAACAAAAAAACTTACATGTTCCAATTAGCTTTTATGCATCTCTTCGGTATCTGGCAAAGCTAAGTGGGCATAGGCCATATTTTTAGCTTTAACAGTATCATATATGGAGATTTTCAACATTTCTGGTGTTTGGTGTTGTATTCTGATCATCAGACATGTGAAAGTTGCTTCCAGGATTTTCCTCAAGCAGCTTAACTTTAATACAGATTCACCCATTTCCTCTGATCTGTAATTTATTCAATAAGTATTAGTTGAGTAGCTACTATGTGCTGTGTGCCACAGCTATAAAGCTTAAGTAGATGTTATTAATGAACTCAAGGAACTGGCAAATGAGCAGAAGAAGCATACTGTAATTATACCAGATTAATTGAGGTGGAAGGAGCTGTCACTCAAGTGTGAACAGTGCGGTAGAGGAGACAGAAAATAGCGATTAAGACCACTTGTAAATAATAAAGCTTCAGCACGTAAATGTGGGAGACGTTATTGGTGGCACTGGCCTGGCTTGTATATGCTAATGATGACTTTTTATAATAACTATATGGCCCGTGGGTTGAGAGTCATTTTACACACATGGTAAAACTACAAAGAAGTACCAAATGTCTCTGGACAAATCCAAATACTCTAAGAATCCAATGGAGGAACTGGTGCATATGTGTCAGTGAGGTGTGAGTGATGGAGCAGGGCTCTGGCTGGACCATGACCCACTGTGGAGCTGGTAGCTGATGCTAAGACAGCGTACCGAAGGGATCAACTTAACTGAGGTTTCCTGGAAAGACATAGAGGTTGGGACTAAAGAATCAAAGAAGCCTAGACCCAGGGGCTTTAATTGTAGGTAGAGAAACTTTCTACCAAACCTTAATAGACAGTGAGTATTGTCTTGACCTGGGAAATGATACTACAGAAATAGTGGGATTTGAATATTATTTTTAAAATTATCACAAGAGGGGGCTCTGATAATGAAGGATCATATATTCATTAAAAATTTGGGGGAAAGCATGAAAATAAATCCTTTATGATCCCAGTACCTTAGAAACAATTTTGGTGAACATTTTAGTATATTTTAGGTTTTATTTTGGTTTGGAGTTTGGGGGTCTTTTCCTGTTTGTTTTTTTTTTTTAACAAAATTGAATTCGTGTTCCATATGGCTCTATATAATTTATAATCTGATCCCCCCCAACACTTGGTAAGTCTTGAACATTTTCCCATGTCATCAAATACTCTTCTGCAATGTCATTCTTTTTTTTTTTCTGTATGATTTTATGTATCTGCTTATTATTTGGGGCTGTGTTGGGTCTTTGTTGCTATGCAGGCTTTTCTCTAATTGCAGCAAGTAGGGGCTACTCTTGAGCTGCGGTGTGTGGGCTTCTCATTGTGGGGGCTTCTCATTGTGGTCGCTTCTCTGGTGCAGCACGGGCTCTAGGGTGGCCAGGCTGCAGAAGCTGCAGCTCCTGAGGTCTCGAGCACAGGCTCAATAGTTGTGGCGCGTGGGCTTAGTTGCTCTGCATGATCTTCCTGCACCAGGGGTCCAGCCCATGTCTTCTGCATGGGCAGGTGAATTCTTTTACCCCTGAGCCATCAGGGAAGCCCAAGAGTGTCATTCCTAGTGGTGTAGGTAGGTAGGTGCACGCTCAGTTGTGTCCGACTCTTTGGGACCCCATGGACTGTAGCCCAGCAGGCTCCTCTGTCCATGGGGTTCTCCAAGCAAGATTAGTGGAATGGATTGCCATTTCCTCCTCCAGAGGATCTTCCCAACCCAGGGGTCATCAGACCCACATCTCCTGTCTCTCCTACATTGGCACACAGAGTCTTTACCATGAGCCACCTGGGAAGACCTCTTAATCGTGTATAGTTCCTCATATGAATGCGCCACAATTCTGTTCCAGTCTCAAACTATTATAAATCGTTTTGTGTTGAAGATCCCTGTAAATCAGTCTTTTCATGCATTGCTAATTATTTCCCTAGGATAAATTTCCAGAAATTTTTACTCAAATCTTCAGCCAACAGATACAGGTCATAGAGGTTGCTAGGACTACTGCCACATATAAAACACTATTTTAGGGAAATATAAAGTGGATGTAGTGTGCAGCATGGCTTGGACAAGAGATTCTGTGAGAAGCAATTTAATCTGGTGCTGAAGAACTAGACGGCTTTGATTCCTATCCCAGTTCTGCTTGCTTGTGTGACCTCAGTCAGAGAAATTCATCTCTGTGCCTCGATTTCCTTCTTTGTAAGGAGTTCTAACTCATATGAAGCAATTAAAGCAGTGCTGGGCACATAGCAGCTGGCATTATTGAGTTATTGTTAGTATTATTATGGTAATCATTTAGGTTTGAAGTGCTAAGAGTCTAGATTGAATTGGAAGGAAAACTACAGAGAGAGACAAATCAGTAGGACTCCATGACTGATAACTGTATTGGCCAAAGGAGAGAAAACAGTTTTTTTTTAAACAAAAGTCAAAGTTTTTAAGCCTGGAGGAGTGAGTCTGTCAGAGTTGAGGTGGCTTTGGCCACGGAAGTTGACACAGTGGGAGAGGGACAGCATACACACTGAGGAAGGGCATGTTGCTGTGGGATGATCAGAAGCGACCTGTCAGCATACGTGAATGAGCTCCCAGGAGTGAGCTAAGCTTGGACCACTGGAGGTAGGAGGAGGGGGGTGTCAAGAAGGCAGGCAGACCAGACCAGCCAAAGAGACTGAAGAGATGCCACTGCAGAAGTGGACAGAGAATCAGATTTGCCGCACCAGAGAAGGACTGATATCACCAAGGCATGGCACTCACCGGTGCCAAAGTGGCAGAGAGTTCAGAGATTGGGAAGCCCCGGTGGCTCACTGGTAAAGAATCCGCCTGCATTGCAGGAGACCCGGGTTCCATCCCTGTGTCGGGAAGATCCCCTCTGGAAGGGATGCCTACCCACTCCAGCATCCTTGCCTGGAGAATTGCATGGTCAGAGGAGCCTGGCAGACTACAGTCCATGGGGTCGAAAAGAGAGTCAGACACGACTGAGCAATTAAAATTTTCACTTTCGTTCACTTTCAGGGATTGACAGGAAATAAAAACCTTTACTAATTCTAGTTAGTAAATTGAAGGTAAAGAAGTTTGAATTTTCTTGATGTGTTCTACGGTGATGGTCTTTGCCTTAGTTTTTCTTCCAATATCTTAAAGCTTTGTGACTTTTAGTCACTATGTGTTTTGGATCATTTACAAATACTACTTAGGATTCTTTTTTACCCTGTAAGTTACATTTTCGGAAATCTTGCAAAGCAGTTAGCTTTCCAGCTTGCCTCCTCAGATATCTTTGTTTCTCAATCATAATCATCTTCGGCACAGTTGCCTAAGCATTTGGTTCATGTAACCATTAAAAACGCAGGGACAAAAATGCTGCAAAATAAACAGGACTGCAGATTTTATGCAGTAATCACTTGCCAAGTTTCCCCTTTGAAACCGAAGCCATTTTTGTGTCATTGAAATATAGTCGAATGGTCTATAAACAAGATTTCTGTTGCGTTTATATATTAAAACAGATGAAATCATTTTAAGTAAAATGTTAAAAGCATTTACTTCCTAATCCAGATCAAGCTTGATCCAAAAAATATCCATTGTTCATCCAGAATTTTAAAAAAATGAAATATAACTGCGTTTTGATTCTCAGTTCATTTGCTTTGCAAACCTGGAAGGACTTTCCAGATATAAAAGCTCCATCACGAATGTAAATCCTTTCTTATTTCTTTTGTTTCTTTCCACTTGGTGCAAGTTGTTTTCGCATGATCATTTCACTCTTATTATATGTTAAGGCTTAGCTTATTGGCACTCACTCACTCACTTCACACTTTGTATGTTACTCTTATTAGAACTGGCCCCCAGACCTCTCATACTGGTTACCTGCCTAGTAACAAGGCATCTGATTGGTGTTTTCCGTCAAGCCTTAAAGGATACTTGGTTTTGTTTGGGGTTTGACTTTAATTTGAAGAATAATTTTCCTCAAGTCCTGGTCTACCTGACTTTGCATTAAATCATTTCTGAGTTTGATTTTTGCCTCAGAACACATGTTCGGATAATTTTTAAATCTCTTTGTTAGATTCAGCTTAAACTGTTTTGTCTTTTTTTTCTCCTGGTTTCTATTATTTCATGGGTGCTCCACACACCACCGAGCCCAGATGGATTTTTTATAATGGCTGTTTGACGATTTGAAGGAGGGAGTGAGGAGATTCTTTCTTTCTTTTTTTTTTTTCTCCTGCCTACAGCTGCTCTCAATATGGCTCATCATAACTGAAAGGAAATGAATAAAGATGAGTTATCCGAACCGAAAATCAGCCACAGAGCAGAAGCAACTCGTCCACGAATCCAGTAGGGAAAAGGAAGTCATTGCTGTCGTTTATTTATTCATATATTTTTAATGGTGGCAGGATTATTTTTTTAAATCTTGTACCTTTGAGTCGTGGCCATTTCGAGCATTTGGGAAAGACCATATGGCTCCAAATGAGATTCCCATCACATTCTGTGCATTTGAAACCATTTATGCTGAGCCTCTTGGCACAGCCTACTCCTGGAGCATGAGCAGACACAGGCAAGAGCTGTAGACAGAATGGGAGAACATGCAAATAGCACCGAAGGAAATGTTAGTGGTTTGACTTGCCATTTTTGGATCAGCCTTCGTTTGGATGAGACAACCTATATTTTATTTTAAGCAGTGATTATCTCCATATTTTGTGCATTACATGTCTCCCATGATTAATATCTACCCTCGTGACTTAGGGACCATCAGGGCTCAGAAGCATTTCAAGCAGGGGAAACATGTGGAAAGAGAGTTTTGAATTTGAGTCCAGATTAGGATGGAGGCTAAGGGTCATCACAGAACTTGCTGAATCACAGATTTACCCTGTAAGCAGAAAAGATGTGGGGCTTTCCCAGTGGCTCAGTGGTAAAGAATCTTTCTGCCAGGGCAGGAGACACAGGTCCGATCCCTGGTCCAGGAAAAACCAACATGCCACGGAGCAGCTAAGCCCGTGAGCCGCAACCGTTGAGCCTGTGTTCTCGAGCCCAGGAGCTGAACTACCAAAGCCCGCAAGTGCTGGAGCCTGTGCGTCACAGCGAGAGAAGCCTGTCGCGCCAACTGGGGAAAAGCCCACATAGCAACAAAGACCCAGCACAGCCCAAATTAATTAAATTATAAACAAAAAAAAAAAAGATCAAAAACAGCCAGCACACACTCACAGACAGAAAAAAAAAAGAAGAAGAAAAGCTTTAAGTGTGAAAGGCACTGTCTAACTAAAGTAATCTCATGTCCTGTGGGATTTGCCAATAGGAACACCTAAATTCTGGCCACAGTCAGCTTTTATTCATGACAAACAAGAGACTCGCTGTCGGAAGTCGCATAGTGGGTCTGGTTGTGCCTCAGATTCACACAGACCCAGAGTCAAATCCCAGTGACATCATTTCTTGCTTTGTGTACATGAGCGAGTCCCTCAGTCTCAGAGGCTCGTTTTCTTCCCTTCCAGGTATGCATAACGGTACTGACCCTGCAGCGCTGTTGGAGGGTTATTTGAGAGAGCAGTGCCTTGCCTCGAATTACATGAAAGGCATCGAGGCAGTGCAGCGTGGCCATTCGGAGTTCTGGTTTCACAGTCAACTGTCCAAGTTCTTTTATTTAAAAAATATATTTATTTATTTATCTGGCTGTTCCAAGTGTTAGTTGCAGCATGTGGGGTCTTTTAGTAGTAGAAAGCAGGATATTATTCCCTGACCAAGGATCAAATCTGGCCCCCCTGTGTTGGTAGAGTAGAGTCTTAGCCACTGGACCACCGGGGAAGTCCTCAGCCGTCCCAACTTCTGACACTTAACTTCGTGACCTTGGAAACATAGCCTGGTAATCACATTCACATTTCCTAGAGCTGTGATGAGAAGTGACAGGGAGATGACCCACGTGCGAGACTTCGAGCAGTACTTGCCCAGTATTTGGAAGTGCTCACTACTCTCATATGCCGACCTCGAAGAATGGTCAGGCAGATGGGTGTTTACGCCTGTGATTCTTGGCACATCATGAACAAACAGTAGGTAGAAATTGCTGTCCTTGTCATGTAAAGTGATCCAGTGTGGAGTCCCACCTTGCCAGGAGCACCCTTGGTGGGACACACCTGGCTCTTCATTGTGGCGTTCCTTATGGCCACAGAAGCATCTGGTCCGGCACTTAACATCTGTCATGATCCTTCTCCAAAGCCAGGATAAGCTCTACAGCCCCCAGGAAACTTTTTTTTTTTTCTTGCCCAACTCAGAAGTTTTTGACATCCCATTAGGCTATGGCACTTCCAGGCTTGCTACACTGGAGATGTGGAATTGGTCACAATGTACATATTCATGAAATATGAGACATTCTGTGTTCTGAGTAGTTTTGCCTGCAAAGTCATGTGTCCTCTCCACCATAAATTACATTATATTAAGCGTAGCTTTGGAAAAGGAGGATGGTGAGAAGGTCATTCCAAGGCAGATGCACGAGTGAGGAATCTTTGCAAGCTGATGCAGGTGAAGAACTAGTGGCCAAAGGGTTGATGGTTTTCTCCAGCTCTGATATAGTCAGATCATGGGCAATGAGGAGCTTTCGATGGCCTGGCTATCTTGAAGTAACTCAGAAAAATTGCTCTGAACTTCAGGGCTCCAGGAGAGAAGGGAAATTATGTTGCATTTTCAATAATGTGGCTTCCCTCATAGCTCAGTTGGTAAAGAATCCACCTGCAATGCAGGAGACCCCAGTTTGATTCCTGGGTTGGGAAGATCTGCTGGAGAAGGGATAGGCTACCCAGTCCAATATTCTTGGGCTTCCCTTGTGGCTCAGCTGGTAAAAAATCCGCCTGCAATGCGGGAAACCTGGGTTTGATCCCTAGGCTAGGAAGATCCACTGGAGAAGGGAAAGGCTACCCACTCCAGTATTCTGGCCTGGAGAATTCCGTGGAATGTATAAGCTCTCAGAGTTGTTAGTTATTCTGATTGTTTTTTTTTTTCTGTAATTTACTGCACGATCCTTCTTATTGCTGAATGCTTGAATTGCTTCCATTTTTCTCTTTTTGTTGTTGTAGCTAACACTGGTAGAAAATATAAATAAATAATAAGCAGTGACTAGAGCTGGTATTATGTCTATGTCTTTATATCTGAAGTCAACAAATTGGTGGGCGGATGGCTTCTGACTTGGAAGACTCCTGGTAGAGGTGGCATTTGACCTGGATCTGGACAAGGCAGCAGGAGTGTGGATGTTGAGAGGCAGAAGTGGGTGGGTGGGCAGCAAGGACTCAGCCAGGCGTGGGGGCACTGGGTCTGTGGTAAGCTGGCCAGGGCATCCTCTCAGGGCAGCACAGGGCAGTGGCCAGAGGGCGGGTTTCTTAGAAAGAGTGGAAAGTAAAACTGAAAAGCTGAATTCACTTCTTTTAGAAATCAAGACATTCACTGTATAAGTTCCAGTGTTTCCTGAGAAAAACCTGACTGGTGAGACTCCTGAATTGCAGGGTTTATTGCTCAAAACAGTACATTTTTCTTTAATACCAGAGCTGAGTGAGGAATAAGTTTATATTTTGATTCCAGGTAACAGCACAAGCTATTTCTGTGACAGGCTAATCCTTAAACAGCTATGGAGTGAAGGTACCCAAATCCTGCTTTTACAATGGAGTCAGTCAGCCTCTTCACTATTTCAATTATACTCTTGTTAATGAACTTCAGTAAACTTTACTGTTTCCAAACAGTTTGAACAAGACAACTATTTAATAAATAAAGGACCAAATGAGCCAAAATGGCTTTTTTGAATCTAAGATACGATTGCAGAATAAATAGTTAAACCAAATAGTAAAACAACAAAGTGTGTAGATACCGTTAAAGTCTTCTTGGCGTTCAGCGCTTGGCTAGACCATAGTAAATAAAATACTAGTCTTAGTTTTTCCCCTCAATTTGTGAGTCAGTAATTTCTATTAACAGTTCATAAAATGGCACGTCGACATGAAATGTAAGTGCATTTCTTACAGAATGCTGAAGTCATACGATCTCCACAGAAGTCGAGAAAGCAAGTTAGCTCTTCTCCCTCCTCCTACCTTGATGTTTAAGAAAGATTAACTTTTCTCTTGGTGTCACAGATGTTTGTTATTTTTTAAAAACTCATGAAAGAAGCCCATAAATGAGAACAGTCACTGCCTTCTTTGGCAGGCTGCTGGCAGGGACGGGCTTGTTAGGAAACCCTCAGTGGAGGACTTTCGAACACGTGGAAACATTAGATTACACACATTCTCACAAAATGGTCTTTCTTTCAGAAGCGCATCTTCTTAAAGCCATCCAACAAAAACATCCAAATGTAAGTTTTCAAAAACCTCTGTTAAAATTCCACAGCCCCAAGTTGACTTCATTCATTCGGCCACTGAATACGTATTTATTTATTGCCTCTTGTATGTACAGGAGGGGTTTCCCTGGTGGCACTGACGGATCTGTCCACATGTATAAGAAATCACACTGGGTGCAACGGTTTCCTTAAGCACTGATTTCTCTAAAAATATGTATTTGTATTAGTGAGTACCTTTTCTTTTTTTTATATTAACTATTTCTTCTCTGCGTATTCCTAGTAATTATTTAAGCTTCATATGGAAGGGAAGTGATTTTTGTGTGTGTGGTTGCTTCAGTGATACCCTTCCACTCATTCCTGAGGAAGGCAGGTAGGAAGACTTTTGGAAAGGGATGTCCCTGATGGCTCAGTGGGTGAAGAATCCGCCTGCAGTTCAGGAGACTTGAGTTGGATCCCTGGATCAAGGGAGGCAGGAGGCAGGAGACTGGGGAGCCCAACCCAGCCTTGTGCAGGCTCCCCCTGGGGAGCAAATGGGAGAAATGGATTGCTGTGAATTGGGCTGGGCAAAGGGCAAGGGAGCCAAGGACTGAAGGCACCTAGAGACATGGGACAGGATGAACAGCAGAGACCCCAGGATCAGAGTTCAGATCCCAGCCTTACCACTTCCTGACTCCGTGACCTGGACAACTTGCTTACCTCTCTACACTTCTCCTTTGTTGTTGTTTTTTAGTTGCTAAACCATGTCTGACTCTTGTGTGACCCCATAGACTGTAGCCCTCCAGCTCCTCTGTTCATGGGATTCTCCAGGCAAGAATACTGGAGTGGGTTGCTATGCCCTCCTCCAGGGGATCTTCCCAACCTAGGGATTTAATCTGGATCTCTTGTGTTGGAGGCAGATTCTTTACCACTGAGCTGCCAGGGAAGCCCACACCTCTGCTTCCTCATTTAATAAAAGGGAGGAGATAATGGTAGTAATAATAATAATTGTATCTACCTCGTAGGCTTGTTGGGAGGGTTGT